>JAFMOD010001895.1:0-19559 GCA_019802435.1 Corydoras maculifer | reverse complement strand
CGAAGGATTTTGACTCATACTTATTATGAAGTGTTACATTTATGTTTTCTTTATAGATCATAGCCACTCCACCTCCTCGTCCACTAAGACGTGGTTTATGAGCATAAGTATAACCAGGTGGAGAGGCATCATTTAATGTTAGGTATTCATTGGCCCTAATCCAGGTCTCTGTGAGACAAAAGACATTTAGGAAGTTATCAGTTATTATTTCTTGAACTAGAGCTGATTTTGATGAAAGTAACCTAATGTTTAATAACCCATGTTTTAACTTAAAAGTGTTTCTTACATTACTTGAGGTTGTATTGATATTAATGAGATTTTTTGGTACACTTTTTGGACCTAGTTATTGTGGGTGACAACTCCTGGCAGTTCGCAGGCAGTTGGTTAGGCCATACTGTCTGCTGCCTGGCCTTGGCTCCGAATTGTCAATTTTTATTCCTATCTGTAGAAAAAACCCTATCGGCTATGTTATGTGACATGAGCGCAGCACCCTCCCGGGAAGGATGGATGCCGTCCCATTTCAAAAGGCCAGGCCTTCCCTCAAAAGTAGACCAATTATCGATAAAGGTAATGTTGTTTTCTGAGCACCACTTAGACATCCAGCAACGTAGCGACCATAACCTGCTGTAAGTTTCGCCGCCACGCCTAATTGGTAGGCAAGGGAGCCATCTTGCCTCACAAAATGGCAGTGGCCAGCAAATGATGGCTTAATCTCCTAGACAACGCACTAATCATTCCACCAATCAGAAAACGCTGCCTAGGAGACGCAATTAGTAATCGTTGGCCTCACCTGGGTTGAGCCTTATATATATATCCCCCTGCTCTTAACCCAGGCGAGGCCGCGTTTTGTTTGCCACGGTGGTGAGTCAGACTCGTGCTCGTGAGTTTGTGTTTGTTCATGGTGTTTTCTCTTTCCACTTCTCTTTTGCAGGATCCTGGCTGCCCAGTTAGGTACCCCCTAGGTACACAGGTACCCCCCGGGGATTCATAGATCGATGGGGGTCCAAGTTAGTAATGACTTGGGGTAACTAGGACTACAAAGGGACAGTGATTTTGTTTATTTGTTTTCTTTTCCCTATTCTGGCAGTCAGGATCATTTGTTACGCAGTAAGCGCAAGCCCTTGTGTGGCATACTTGCCAGTGAGTCATATTATGTTTCTGTTTTAGGGGTTAAGGATTGGATCAGGGTCCTAGGCGTCGACGGATCTCCTCGCCAGCAGGCCCGGCTCTCTTCAGCGGACGCGCCCCCTGTTTCCTCACCCGGTTATTGCTCCAAATAGGAGCTTATTTTTCCCCTGTGCTGCCTCAATATTAATAAAGTGAAGCCTCCTTGCTCTGCAACTGGGTGTCAAACCTTTTTCTTTATTTTATGATCTGCTCAGATCGTGACAAAAAGAAATTTGATTTTATTTGTTATCCATCTATCCGTTATCTTCCGCTTTATCCTCTATTAGGGTCGTGGGGGGTTCCCCATGCCCATCCAGGGGAGAACGTCTCGGGAGCTGGGCAGATACACACAGGAGAGGGTGCCAATCTATCGCTGGGCACACACTCACTCAAACACACTCTATATGGGGCAATTTGGATTATTCAATTGACTTGATCCATGTTTTTGGACTGTGGGAGAAAACTGGAGAACCCGGAGGAAACCCACGCGCACATGGGGAGAACATGGAAACTCCACCCATATTGGGATTCAAACCAGGAATCCCTAGCACTGAGAGGCAAACGTGCCAACCACTAAGCCCCCGTGCCGCCCCTTGTTAAATATCAACAAATACGTATAGGACAGAGTAAAAATAAGGCTAAAAATATTTTACAATGAGCAATTTAACTGGTAACAGGTAAAGTCCTCAAGGCTGGGTAAAATACAAGCATCCTCCAAAACAAGCACTGCTTGTGATATATCACTTGGATAAGCTTTAGGAAGAATTGTCATTCAGTAAAAGAGAATTGGTCATAGTAAATTGTTGCTAAAAATGTTACCTTATAAAGATTATTATATCGGGTAGCATGGTGGCTTAGTGGTTAGCATGTTTGGCTCTCAGTGCTGGGGATCCAGAATCGAATACCAATCTGGGTGGAGTTTCCATGTTCTCCCTGTGTCTGCATGCATTTCTGCTGTAATTTGTCCCATATGGTGTGTTTGGGTGTGTCTGTGTGAGTGTGCCCAGTGATAGATTTACGCCCTGTCCCATCACCCGGAACATATAATGAATGAAGATTATAATATAATGAAATGATTCAGGGAATTAGGAGCAATTAAGTGAACATCAAGCAATCAGATGGTTTTGTTTTATCAACATTTTTGTTTTATCTACAGACATAACCACATGGGCTTGGGAGTACTTTGGATAACCACTTACCACACTGAAACTTAACACACTATTTTGCAAAAGAGATATGGCAAACTGCATGTAAACTGAAAGAAAACCATAGTTTTAAAATATATGGCAGTACTACCAGTACATGATCTATTAGTGGCACACATATAAACAAACACAGAAACTTGTAAGTAATTGGGGTGGTTGGTTGCTATACAAGTGTGTAAAAAAATTTGCTAACCCCACTCATTCCCAATGAAATTAAACAATAAAACCCAATTAAACCCAACTATCAACCCAGTCAGGTCATTCCAACTATATAAGAAAGAAAGAAAAGAAAAAGGGTACAGATCAAAAAGCTAGTAAAAAAAAAAAGGTGTTTGATCCACCCAGATGGGGATTCGAACTGGTAATCCCTAGCGCTGAGAGGCAAATGTGCTAACCACTAAGCCAACGTGCCGCCCCTCCAGAAAACAGTTAAACAAACAAACAGAAAAATTTCATTATTCATTTTAAATGCAATAATTCTGCATATAAGTGATAAGGGGAGATTTCACAAATTCTATAAGTCAGACTTGGTTTGATCAACTAAAAGAGAAAAAAATGCTGCACAGAGGGTCGACAGAGCTTATGTTACAAAGGTACCATAGATATGATTACCATAGCCAGATTATTTAACCAGAATATCACACTGATTGATTTGTAATGCCAATTTATTTTCTGGGTAACACTTTTACTTTGTTTCCCGAAAATTTCCCAAAGTGCTTCAACATTGAAAGAATAGATGAGATACACAAAATAGGATTGGAAATGTTTAGCAGCAAATTGCCAGCATAAGGCGACACCTTACATATGATACCGGAGCAAAAAATGCCCTGCCAGAGGGTGGACTGCTGCAGTAAAATTGAAAGTTGTTCAATGGCAATGTATACCCCTGATGAGTACCTCGTTCCAATTTAAAATTGAAGGACTGGTCATTAGTAGTACATACACTAGATTGGGGCTTGGTATATTCAAGAGATAAATCGTCAAATCCAAATATTTTAAGTACCTTAAATAGGTAGTGTAATTCCACACAGTCAAATGGGGTCTCTATGAGCTGCAAGAATTTAGATCCTTATCTTTCTTTAAAAGAAAAATAATGAAAGCTTGAGTTAGTCTCTCAGGAAGGGATCTTGCTCAATAGATTAATTATATACAGCTAATAGTAATGGGCCCAATTTGGCTTTAAATTTCTTAAAAAATTAAACTCGAAATCAGTCCAGACCAGGGACTTTTTTACACTGCATGACATTAATTGCATTTAATATTTCCTTTAATGCTAAAGGAACCACAGGATCTAGGTTGGGTATAATTACATTACTAAGAAAGTTATCTAGTTTCTAATTTGTCCTGCAGGGCTGTGATCTCGTCGGAACAACAGAACAGAGAATGTTCCATCTCCTTAGTCGAACTTTTTAGCTAGATAATATCGATCTGTACCGTCATCATACTTTTTGAGAATTCCACCCTCAGCCCCTGCATCTCTGATTTAAGAGAGGATAGTTTGACTCTCATTGCAGTCTGCAACTCAAACTTCATCACCTCCACAATGTCTGTGCATATTGCAGAGAGAAGATCAGCTTTAAAGTTAGCGACGTCCCCAACATCCCACGAACATCCAGCGGCATGGCCTGGAAACGAGGCAGGATGCACAGTCGCACCTGAAGCAGCAGGTCTGTGCTAGGTGGCATTTTACACACAAAACAAAAATGTATGCATGGAAGCGTGAAATGAGGTAACAAACGTGTAAAATAAGGTGAACATAAATAGCTGAATATTATACTCTTTTCAATATACTGGCGGAGCCCACAGTCTTACTCTATAAGTCCTCTTGCCGGAAGTCCTATATGCCTTGTGAATTGCTATATTTTTATTTTTTACAATTTGTCAGGCTTTTTCTTTTTCTGAAGTTTAACTGTGAATATTTTGTAATTACAGACTCACAGATTTTTCTTTCAGTGGACATACTATCTGTTTTGTATTTATATATTTGTAGGATATAATTTATTCATCATAACTTATTCACTAAGGTTGCAATTTTTAATGCAAGCCATAAACATGGGTACATAGTAAAAGCTTGCCTAATCTAATCTAATGTAAAAACGGTGCCAAATCAAACATGAGGATCAGAATATATCATTTGTCTAAAATGTTTGAACAATACTGTTTATAAACAAATATTGAAAGAGCTTATTAATAACTTATTAAAAAACTTTAATGTTCATAGATTCATTATCCATCCATCCATTATTCATTCATTTATTATCTTCCGTTTTATGCTACATTAGGGTCGCAGGGGGGGAAGGGGTCCCCATGCCCATCCAGGGGAGAACATTTCAGGTACTGGGCAGATACACCCAGGACACTGTGCCAATCTATCGCTGGGCGCACACTCCATGTTAATCCATGTTTTTAAGCTGTGGGAGGAAACCTGGAGAAAACCCACGTGAACACAGGGAGAACATGGAAACTCCATCCAGATGGGGATTCAAACCGGGAACCACTAAGCCACCGTGCCGCCCTAGATTCATTATCTTACGCTTAATTTTCTTCTAGGGTTGTGAAGGGTTCCCTAGAGCCCATCCAGGGTAAAACATTTCAGAGACTGAGCAGATACACCCAGGACAGGATGCCAATCTATTGCTGGGCACACACACATACACACTCTTGAGTGGGAAATTAGAGCATGTGCTAACCACTAAGCCACCATGCCACTCAATATTTTTAAGGTATATTAGAAAAATGAAAATATTAAAATATGAATTTAAGTATACTTTAGATTTAAAATTAATATGCATTTTTAAATATCCTTTAAAAAACAGTATATTTCATAAGGCTAAGTCATTTATCATTTTTAAAAAAGCTTTTTTACATAGACACTTGCTATGGAAGGGAAAAAAAGCCAGATCAGAAAATGATCAGTATTGTGTAGCAGTTTTTCCTTAACTACTGGCTTGGGTTGTTTTCTCATTTGTAAGTAGCTTTGTATTTAAAGTCTGTTAAAATAATTAATGTGTAGGGAAGATGGCGGCGAGTGAGTTATTATTAAACAATTAATTTGGATTCTCATAGCAGGTGTAACAACATCCGTATTATTGGCTTACCGGAGTCTACAGAGGGTCCGCGTCCCACCACCTTTTTCACCGAGTTCTTATCGGAGGTGTTCGGTGACTCCCTTAATTCACCACCAGAGATAGACCGAGCGCATCGGTCGCTGGCCAACAGGCCGCAGCCGGGGGACAGGCCGCGGCCATTGATCATCAGACTGCTCTACTACCAAACCAAGGAAAGCATCACTCGTGAGGCGCACTCCAGGAGAGGTAGCTTGGTGTATCGTGGCCATCCTGTGGCTATTTATGAAGATTATGCACCGGAGGTTCTCGAACAACGAGCCAAATACAGAGACGTGCTTAAACGTTTATATGAGGCTGGCCACAAGCCGGCGCTTCGATTTCCAGCCAGGCTCTTTATTTCTACACCAAACGGTGGTCAAAAAAGATTGAACTCGGTCGCTGAAGCGGAAGATTTCCTTAAGCCCGTACAATCAGGCAGCTCACAACATAATTCCTGAGTTATAATTCTGTGAGTTCTTGTTGCAGTAATTTACAACTGCCTTATTACTTCAGGTTGAGAACATTTCTTTGTAATATACTACCTTGCAGTAGACCTATTATTACATTTTATTTTTTAGATTAACGATAAGTTTTGGGGAACTTATTCTACCTTTTGTGTTTTTAATTTTTCAATTATTTCTTTCTCTTTTCTCAGGAGATTATGTGGTAGATATTTTGTTTAGGGCCTCGGCGTTGAGCCTAGTGGACCATAAGAGGGCGGGATTTAAGGCTGAAATGTGTAGTGTCTATTGTGTGTGCATATGTGTGGGTGTATATGTATGTCTTTTTCTTTATTTTTTTTCCCCTTTTCCTTTTTTTGCTTTATTTTATTTTTTACTTTCTTTTTTTTCTTCTTCTTTTCAACCGATCCATATGTTCTATTTATTAATGAATGATATGGCTGTACTGGCGATCATTGGACCTTTTCCTGCAGACCCAAGTTATGACCACGAAAAATAACAGTTTACGCCTAGTCTCATGGAACACCAACAGCGCTCTTAAATTGGGTAAAGTGTTTTCCCATCTACCCCACCTACACGCTGACATAATTTTCTTACAGAAAACCCACATTAAATCCACAGAGATCAACCGCATTAAAAAAACATGGGTAGGTCATCTATTTCACTATAGATACTCCGTGATGGAGAGAGGGACCGCCATTATTATTCGTAAAGGTATACATTTTGAACCAACAAATGTAATCTCTGATGCTAATGGTCGCTTTGTGGTAGTTGCGGAAATGCTACAGGGACTCCCGGTAACTCTGGCCTGTTTATATGCTCCCACATGGGATGATGTTGACTTCTTTGACAAATTCTTTCTGAGCCTTCCTAATTTGGATACCCACCATAATATTGTTGGAGGCGACTTTAATCAGATACAGGACATAGTTTTAGATCGATCTTATTTTAGGCAAACAGCTCTATTCAAATCAGCTAATCGGATTTTAGAATGTTCTTCTCAGCTTGGGCTTTCCGACCCATGGAGAACAAGTCACCCCATAGACAAATCTTTTTCCTTTTTTTCAGGTGTCCATCATACCTATTCCAGAATTGACTTTTTCCTAATAGATAATACACTAATCTCCCAAGTTTCTTCNTACAGGACATAGTTTTAGATCGATCTTATTTTAGGCAAACAGCTCTATTCAAATCAGCTAATCGGATTTTAGAATGTTCTTCTCAGCTTGGGCTTTCCGACCCATGGAGAACAAGTCACCCCATAGACAAATCTTTTTCCTTTTTTTCAGGTGTCCATCATACCTATTCCAGAATTGACTTTTTCCTAATAGATAATACACTAATCTCCCAAGTTTCTTCTGCCTCTTATCATCCCATCGTAATCTCTGATCACGCGCCCACATCAATTGAATCTCTGTCTGAATCTCACCCTTCGAGTCATGCAGACTACAGAAAAGATACAATTCCCCCAGGTCTTGCCTGCACAACTTGACGGGCTGGGCTCCCCGATTACAGATTCAGAGGTACAAGAGGCTATTAGGTCTGTGCAATCTGGCAAATCCCCGGGCCCTGATAAATTCACGATTGAATTCTACAAACAATTCTCATCCTTGCTGATCTCAATATTGGTCAGAGTATATAATAACTCACTTCTCAATAGCCGTCTACCCACGTCAATGTATAACGCCTCCATAAGTCTACTGCTTAAGAAAGATAGGGACCCCACTTTATGTGGTAGTTATAGGCCCATATCTTTGTTAAATGTGGATTTTAAGATCCTGCTTCCTCTCTCCCTCCCGTTTTAGATATCCTCCAAAAATTTGGCAAAATATCAGGCTATAAATTAAATCTTCAAAGTAGAGAGCTTTTCCCAATAAATGCATCCGCCCTCTCGGACCCACTAACCTCCTGCCTTTCCGAATCACACACAGAAAATTTAAATACCTGAGTGTCACATTTACCAGTAAATTTAAACAATTATTCGAGGAAAATTTTACTCCACTACTTGACCGGACCTCATCAGATTTGAATAGGTGGACATCTCTCCCATTATCCCTTATTGGTTGTTTTAACCTGATTAAAATGAATATATTACCTAAATTTTTGTACTTGTTTCAGAATATTCCCATTTTAATTGACAAAGCTTTTTTCAATAATCTGGATAGGATGCTTACACCTTTTATTTGGATCGGCAAACCTGATCCAAAAACGGTCGTTACTCCAGCTGAAGAAGGCGGATGGGGGTTTAGCCCTACCCAATTTTCGCCATTACTATTGGGCCTGAAAACATTCATAAAATAATCTACTGGTCCAAAGGTATCTCTGTGGATAACTGCCCAACATGGGTCCAAATTGAACTTTCTTCTTCACGGCACTCTCTCCACTCCTTAATCTGCTCACAGCTTCCTGTCCCTGCCAAGTGCTTCTTTACCAACCCTGTAACCCGCGATTCACTAAAAATTTGGATTCAGTTTAGGAAATGCCTTGGCCTTCGAAGCGGTTCAATTCACACACCCATTACTCATAATCATCAATTTCTCCCATCCTTTATGGACTCTGCCTTTCAAAAATGGACAGAGAACGGTATTACAACCATTAATGATTTATATGTGGAGGGAGTTTTTCTGCCCTTTATCTAATTAATGGTGAAATACAATTTACCCAATAGTCATCTGTTCCGTTTCTTTGAGATTAGGCACTGGTTCGAATCCCCATCTGGGTGGAGTTTCCATGTTCTCCCCGTGTCCGCGTGGGTTTCCTCTGGGTTCTCAGGTTTCCTCCCACAGCCCACTAAGTTTTCCAAATTACCCCATATAGAGTGTGCATGTCTGTATGAGTGAGAGAGTGTGTGTGTGCCCAGAGATGGATTGTAGCCCTGTTCTGGGTGTATCTGCCCAGCGTCTGCAAACGTTCTCCCCTGGATGGGCATGGGGAACCCCCCTGCGAGGATAAAGCGGAAGATAATGGATGGATATCTTCTATATATATATATATATACATATATATATATATCAGCATCTCTACATGTATTACAGCCATTTCATTCCAGTAGCAGCTGAATTCCATCACAAGTACACCTTATTATACTTAATGTGGCTCTGATTAGATGATTACCTAAGCCAAATCATATTCAAGAGGAAAAGTCTAAAAAAAGAAAACATTGCAGTGGGCATCACTATGCTCCTGTAATAGGACAAGCTGGAAGGCAAATAAAAATGCTAGTAATAGCTCAAAAGTAATTCAGCTAAAAATAAAAACTATTTACCATGTCACAAGAGTACAAAACAAAGTTTTGAGTAATGAAAAGTAGCTCGTTACAACAACGCCAAGCAGCAGACATTTGGAATAACAAATCTACACACTGACAGAACACAAAAAAAAGATTCTTCCCCTGCATCTTTTTATAATCTACATAAAGATTGGCAAATGGCAACTGGGGTGAAGTGCACAGCAAGAATAGCTCATACAGACATATTTCAAGTTATGAAAAGCTTGGAAAAATGCATGGCCATCTAATGGTTACACAAAAACCTGAAGAGACATATTGGCCACAGTATGTTGCACCCACTGTAAAATTTGGTGGAAGATCAGTGATGATCTGAAGATGCTTCAACAAGACTGGAATTGGGCAGATTTGGACTCCACTGAAAATTACTGAAATATAATTAAGAGAAAGATGGATGGTCACAAATCATCAAACAAACTGAGCTGCTTGTTTTTTGTGCCAGAATTGGCATAAGATCACCAAAAATCACTGTAAAACTAGTGAAGAGTATGCCAAGATGTATGAAAACCTGATTAAAAATCAGGGTTGTTTCTCCAAATATTAATTTCTAAACCCTTCCTGAGTTAAAATATTAGTATTGTTATTTCAAAATTAACATTTTTACGCATCATAATAATGTCTTAAAGTATTGTGTCTTTCCTTGATATTATGACCATTTTTTTCTTTTGCAAATAAATGCAATGACATGACAATGTATTTATTTGGAATTTTGAAATTTTTTAAATAGTAAAACCAGACTATGTGATATTTATATGTCACACAATTCAATATTTTTGGATTGCCTTTTGCTTTAATTATGCTATAATTATGCCAGAATTAAACATTCTCAGTGGCGACATTTTCACAAACCGCTGCAAACAGATTAACATATTTTCATTGACCAAAGGATGTGTGTGTGTGTGTGTGTGTGTGTGTGTGTGTGTGTGTGTGTGTGTGTGTGTGTGTGTGCCAGCTGAAATATAATCACCCATGAAGTAGTTATCCAAATAGTAGGCTAATGTCTTAGAATCAGGATCAGAATTTAATTTATTTTGCCAAGTATGTTAGACACATAAAGAATTTGGTTTTGGAATGATGACATCTCTTTAGTAACATTACCGAACAATTTCAAGTTACAGTATTTACAATTTACAAATTGCAACTATTTGCTTGCGATACTGGGACACATTTAGAAATCAACAATAATTATTTAAATATAATAAAGTATTTAAAATAAATAAAATAAAAAAGTCTACTAAAAAATGTTCAATTACGTGTACCTCTTGAAATGACTGTGCACGTTATTTAAAGCCACATTATTTTAGAGTTTTTGAAAAAAACATTTTTGCATATTTGTACTCAAAAATACCTGGATAGTAGATGGCTGGTTTAAAATTTTTAACATTAATCTTATGTCAAAAGAAAAACCATGTACTTTAAATTACAGTGATTACATAATCTTAACTGTAGTTACTTCTGTCAAATGACAAAACTTATGGCAATAAATAAAAAAGACACTACCTTAAAATTTTTCCAGATCCAAAACAAAATGTCATTTCTTCTCATCAGTGCTGATAGTGGAATATGTAGGATACTATTACCATGCCTGATGTTTGGTTAATTAAAATAAAGTTCCAGAATGTAATCCAAAGCATACACTCCAGTACAATTATTTGTCTCTCTACAGGATGTTACCACTAGTGGAGTATGTTAAGCAACAGCAGGGCATTTTAATTAGTTTAAAATGGGAGCCAGATTACAGAATAGATACCAGGCAATGAGCCAGGAACAGGATGCTATCTTATGTAAAATAGGTGTATTAGAATAGAGTGGAAACTTAGTACCAAAGTCTTATCTTTAAAACCCTTCTCATGTTATACTCATTCACTAATAAGTTGTTATTTTGAAGTAATCAGCCTTTATACAGGCTAACAGATAACTACCTTTCAGACTATTTAATGGCTGGCTTTCAATTTATGACTTTTAAAAGGAACATAAAACAATATAAATGTAGAGATGCAGGAACTAGGATGAAACTGTTAATTTAACCTTCCACTGATTAAATCCTGCTTAGGAACAGAGTGAGTGCTGGAGCATTTTCCTGAGCATACAGGTATACAAAAGATAGAAAAACATTGCTGGACTGATTACCAATCTATCACCGAGCGGACAAAAATATTTACACATATTCACATCAAAAAGGAAGCATTGTTTTAAGATAAATCAGTTAACATAGTGGGCCAAATATGTTCATAGGTTGCAAAATACAAGTCGCAGTCAAGTAATCAGTGTCACACAGCCACGTCCCGATAAGTGGCAAGGTTTACCGAAAACTGTCCATATACTGCTGTACATCGAAATGGGAGCACGGCAAACAAGCAACGAGTGATAAAAACAAGTGATTAATAAGCACAAAAAAGCTGAGAACAAGAAAACTGGTAGTTAGTTTTAGTAAATATACAAGGACTATAAACTAATCCACTAGTAATTAAAGTAAGGCATAAGAAAACAGTTTAATGGGCGGCACGGTGGCTTATTGGTTAGCATGTTCACTATGGATTCCTGGTTCGAATCCCAACCTGGGTGGAGTTTCCATGTTCTCCCCGTGTCCGCAGGGGTTTCCTCCGGGTTCTCTGGTTTCCTCCCACAGTACAAAAACATGGATCAAGTCAATTGAATTCTCCAATTTGCCCCATATAGAGTGTATTTGTGTGTGTCTGTCTGTGTGAGTGAGTGTGTGCCCGGCGATAGATTGGTGCCCTGTCCTGGGTGTATTTGCCCAGCGCCGGAGACGTTCTCCCCTGGATGGGCATGGGGAACCCCCCCGCGACCCTAGTAGAGGATAAAGGGGAAGATAATGGATGGATGGATGAAAACAGTTCAATGTAGGATGAACGGGTTATCCCTGAATCAGTCACAAATCTCTTCACAGTACCAAGATCATGCTTAAAGTTTTTTTTTTATAACCTGTCTAAGCATTGCTTGATAATGTAAAATGTCCTTCTTAAGTAGTTTTTTTTAATTGATCTTACCTAGCAAAATAATTATCATAGGTGTCTGAGTTTAATTTTAATGATCCAAAGAACGCTGTGTCAGGCTTGGGAGGGCTATGCCACTCCCCCCTGATTTCCTTATTTTCGGGATTTGGTTGTTCGGGGTTCCAAGAGGTAGGGCCCATTCCCGTGAGCTGGGGTTGGGTCCTACCTAGTCACATGTGGCCTTGCTGACTAGATTTAAAGAGCGCATGCGCCCTGAGTCAGCAGGCCAGCATTGCTTATGTTACTTTGGGTTGTTCGTGCTATGTTTTGTTCTGCGTTGCATTGACGTTCGTTTCGGTTCTGTTATGGTTTTTGCATTTTCATTTATTAAACACATCTCTGCTGCTTACCTGGTCGCCTGGCTTGCTTATTAGCACCGAGTGCATCTCGCTCGTGCATAGAACCGCGCAACGCCGGTTTTGGACGGACTGCGTTCCCCAATGTGACAGAATGCTGGCCTCATCAACACCTAGCGAAGTCTAGGAGTCCTCGTCTGGGTAAGCGACTTATACTTTTTTTGTTGTTGTTCCCAGCTGCCGTGCATCCTGTTTTTTCGGTCAGTCCCGGCAGTCGGTTCGTATTCGCCGCTTCTCCGGCTGCAGCATTCGGCTGATTAACTCGGCGCTAGCCCCGCCAGTAGCCGTGTCTCCGGCTGCAGCATCACGGCTGCCCTAGCTCGGCGCTAGCCCCGCCAGTAGCCGTCTCTCCGGCTGCAGCATCCCGGCTGCATTACCTCGGCGCTAGTCCTGCCATTAGCCGCTTCTCCATCTGCAGCATTGGCTACATTACCTTGGTGCTAGCCCCGCCTTTAGCCGATTCTCCAGCTGCAGCGCTAGCTGCATTACCTCGGCACTAGCCCCACCATTAGCCGATTCTCCGGCTGCAGCATTAGCTGCATTACCTCGGCGCTAGCCCCGCCAGTAGCCGTCTCTCCGGCTGCAGCATCCCGGCTGCATTACCTCGGCGCTTGTCCTGCCATTAGCCGCTTTTCCGGCTGCAGCGTTGGCTACATTACCTTGGCGCTAGCCCCGCCATTAGCCGATTCTACAGCGGCAGCACTAGCTGCATTACCTCGGCGCTAGCCCCGCCATTAGCCGCTTCTCTGGCTGCAGCGCTAGCTGCATTAGCTCTGCGCTAGCCCCTCCATTAGCCGATTCTCCGGCTGCAGCGTCAGCTGCATTACCTCAGCGCTAGCCCCACCATTAGCCGCTTCTCCGGCTGCAGCGCTAGCTGCGGCGCTAGCCCCACCGTTAAGTCTTTTATCCGCCCTCCTCGTGGATATACACGATGAGGGTTATCGATCGCGTCCCGGAGTATGGGGAGATCGTGCTCCCTCTCTCTGTTCTGTGTAAGCTCCCGGCACCTTGCGACGGAGTGGCTTTGAAGCCAGTCCCGTACATCATTGGGAGTCGCAAGGTGTTCGTATGCGTGACCAGTCGGTAGCTATCGGACAGGGAGAGGGTGCTGTTCTACCTCTCCAGACTCCTGGGACCCGCGCGGAGGTGGGCCGAGGGCTTAGTGGCCACCGGGGATGACTGCCTGATCACTTTGGCCAGCCAGTTCGAGGCTGCCTTCCTAGGCAGGTTCGACCCGGGTTCGAATGCTCGGGCCGTCAGCGAGCACCTGGGTGCTGTCAATAGACAGCTTCGCAGCTTGCGGGTTGGGAATCCATCCTGCGAGCCGCCACGCACCGCCAGCGAGCTGCTGTGCCACCGCGCGCAGTCAGTGTACCGCCTCGTGAGCTGCGCCGCTCCGCCTGCATACCGTGGGACGCCGACAGTGAGCCGCCGCGCGCAGTCAGCGTGCCGTCCCACTCTGCGCCGGGAGCAATCCGCCTGGCAGCCTCCGGACCAGTGATCCGCTCTGCAAGCCGTCCCGCGACGCCAGCAAGCCGCTATGCCCAGTTAGTGAGCCGCTCCATGCCGCTAGCGCGTCGCTGCTTGCCGTTAGCGTTGTGCCTCTCGCTGTCCGCGTTCCGTCAGCGATCGGCTGCGCGCTGCGAGCGAACCGCGCCGCGAGGTCCACCTCCCGCTATACGCTAAGCGCGAGTTGCTTTTCATACCGCTCCGCGCCAATAATAATCCGCTCAGCGCCACCAGCGTGCCGCCCCTGATCCGTGCCGTGCTGCCAACGATCCGCGCCGTGCCGTGCCACCTGCCCAGTGGATCTTGTTCTACAGAGTTGTTCTACATAAAGAAATTTTAGTCAATAAGAAAGTTGTGAACAGCCTGAAAGTGAGCTGCAACATGGTGGAGAAGAGCATACTGTGGTTCAACAGTTCCACTCAGAACAGGCCTCGTCATTTTCAACTTAAAAAGATGAGTGTACATGTTTGGCTTCATATTCAGAACCATTGCCTCTCCAGACTAGCCTCGTTTAACTCTGCATTCTCATTTGTCTCTTTGATAGGTGTTTGTTAAAAAGATGCGTCTTGTAACTGTTTTTATGATATCTGATATCTAATCATCTATCTATTCATTTAATCATTCGACTGCCTGTCAGATTCTGTTTCTGAGTGTTACAATCTGCTCCTGTTTTGTTAAGTTGACCTCTTGCTCCTGTCCTACCCTTATAGTAGTTTGGAACAGTTCAAGGGCCTATTCCACAAAGCAAGCTAACAAAGTAAGCCTGGCTTATTTAGCTCAAATTCCATTCCACATAAGAGGCAAGACTTAAGCCTCACTCACTTACTACAGCAAAACATATTTTTTAACAAACCTGCTTGGTACCAAGCTAGAGTTGGCTCTTAGCTTTCCACACACCCCTATTGGTGGGCACTGTGCCAACCTGGATCTTGGCAGCAAAACATTGGTCCTTCCCTAAATCCGGTGGCCTTAATATATGTGGACACCATGCAAACCTACATACACCACAATATAAATACAGTAAAGCTGCAATAAGTGAACGGCAATAGAGTGAGGAACGACTGCAATCTTAACACATTCATGTATAAAATGGCATTCAGTGTCTAATCGCAAGTTATTATCCATAAACTCCTGTATACCACAAAAATACAATTATTCATGCCTGAGTATAATAATCAACTAATCAAATGAGTACTTTAGGGAAAGGTTACACACACACACACACACATATATATATCACTCTTAACTCTATTTTTTCAAAATACACTCCGACTCGTTCAATTCGCTCCAGTGATGATTGCCGCCTGGCGATTCCACCTCACCAAGGAGCTAATTCTCACTCCGTGGCGTTCACCACTGCAAAATGGTGGAACCATCTTCCCATCTCTGTCTGTAAGGCAGAATCACTAAGCAGTTTTAAGAAACTACTGAAAACGCATCTTTTTAACAAATACCTGTTGTAAAAAAAATAATAATAATAAATACAAAAAACAGGGGGAGGGGGGCAGCATCAAATAACAATCAGGTTTGATGATTTTACAGTGTAGTTGGTTTTCTGCATAACTTCTGACTTGTGGTGTTCTCATTTGTAAGTCGCCTTGGATAAAAGCGTCTGCTAAATGTAATTTAAATGTATATGTATATATATTTGTATAAACACTTGTATAAAAATATATCAATCCACATATGTTAAAATTTGTTTAATGTAAATAGTGTAAATGTTTGTTTTACTTGGTTAAGATGGTGTAAATTCACGCTACCAGCACCAATCATTTCAGTACAGTTCGCTCTAGTGATGAAAGTCGCCTGGTGATTCAATCTTACCGTGGTGCTAATTCCAACTCCGTATTGTTCACCACTGCAAAATGGTGGAACAATCTTTCCAACTCTGTCCGTAAGGCGGAGTCACTTATTATCTTTAAAAAACAACTTAAAACATGACTTTTCCACAAACATCTGATATCTTCGTGTTTAAGATTATGTTCACTCGGCCGGTACCTTTGTTTTGTGGTGTTACTACACCTTTAATAAATTCCATTTCCCTGCTACCTGCGTGCCTGGCTTCCTTCAGCGCGTTAGAACGCGACGGCTCTGCGCTTCCTATGCGCAGCCGCTTTAATCCATAGGTAGGCGAGTGTAACATCACGAAGTGCCAGTCAATTTGGGGAGTCCAGAGCCCAGGTAAGCTCATTTTAAAAATTTTCTTTGCGGGGGCCGTATAGCGTATAGCCTCGTACTCGCGGCGCCCTCCGTCGTGACCGCGAGGGCGCCGCTATGCGCAGCCCGCCGTCCCGGAGCCGTAAGGACGGCTCCGATACTGTGATTTCGGAGTTTTACGACTCTGATGATGAGTTTATGTGGAGGTACGGGTATGAAGCGCTCCGCGCTGAGGGGGGCCTCGATCTGGTAGAGGTCTCCGATGATGAGGCGGGCGAGTCATACCTGTATGGGCATATTTTGCCCATACGTACCCTCCTGAACTCTGAAGAGTTCTGGACGGATAGCCCAGCCCAGTTTGTAAAGCCCCCCGTCATGAGATCCAGACGCAGCGCACGCGTTGCGCAGCCGCTGAGCTCAGAACGTGCGCTGCGGGGCCGCACCGGATCGCGCCGTGTCTGGATCGCGCTGCAAGGGGGCGGTACCGGAGTTACCGCTTGTGTCCATTAATATGGAGGAGTGTGCCGGCAATGGGGTGAATCCTGGACACTCCGAGACAGAGATTACCCTGTTCTTTGGTGTAGCGGTGGGGGTGTACCTCTACTGTGTGCAGGATGGCGATCCCGAGGTGGAGGTCTACCCAGCGTGCGTGCCCGCCGAGGTCCACCCTGCGTGCGTGCCCGCCGAGGTCCACCCAGCGTGCATGCCTGCCGAGGTCCACCCAGCGTGCGTGCCCGCCGAGGTCCACCCAGCGCACGCCGGCCAGCCCGTTGTCCAGGGGCCGCACGCCACCCAGCCCGAGGTCCAGGGGCCGCACGCCGCCCAGCCCGAGGTCCAGGGGGCCGCACGCCGCCCAGTCCGAGGTCCAGGGGCCGCACCCCGCCCAGCCCGAGGTCCAGGGGCCGCACGCCGCCCGGCCCGAGGTCCAGGGGCCAAAGGGCCAAAGGGCGCTTCACCCACCTCGTCCGCAGAGGGCGCCCACCAAACTGCATAGCCAGTGGGCTCGAGGAGGGCGGAGGACCCCCCTTCCCCGCAGGAATTTTTATTTATTTTTTTTTTTCTTGGTCACGTCCTCCCGTTGCGCGACCGTAGGGGCGGGGGTACTGTAACAGCTGCCTAGCGCACCTGTTCTATGTTAGTTAATTTACTTTCAATTACGTTATTTAGTTTGTTTAATTATCTCTTTCAGTTGATTGGTTGTGTTGTGCACGTGATTGGTTTTCATTTGTATTTATTTCCTTCTTTCCCTGTCCTCGGTGCACTTCGTGTTTAAGATTATGTTCACTCGGCCGGTACCTTTGTTTTGTGGTGTTCCTACACCTTTAATGAATTCCATTTCCCTGTTACCTGCGTGCCTGGCTCCCTTCAGCGCGTTAGAGCGCGACGGCTGTGCGCTTCCTATGCGCAGCTGCTTTAATCCATAGGTAGGCGAGTGTAACAATAATGATCTGGTTTGATAATTGTACAGTGTAGCTGGTTTTTCCTTCACTAGTGACTTGTGATGTTTTCAAATTTTTAAGTCGCTTTGGATAAAAGCAACGTAAATGTAAATGTAGAATAGGGCAGATCCACTGGGCTTATCAGATGAGTACGTATTGCAGGGATCACTAATAGGCAGACTGGGGGGGTCCGGGTCTGCACCCAGACGGTGCCCACTGTGGACCCAAACCCATTAACTAATAAGAACAATTTAATTTTCGCTATGTATTTTAAGAGGTAAAACTTTTACAGTGAAGAGCTTGCTGTGCAGTAAACTTACAGACAAATATTGTGCAAAGTAAGGACAGGGCGCCAATCCATCACTGGGTACACACTCACTCACTCAAACACACTCTACATGGGGACTCAATTGAGAACTCAATTAGAGAACTCAATTGACTTGATCCATGTTTTTGGACTGTGGGAGGAAACCGGAGAACCCGGAGGAAACCCACGCGGACACGGGGAGAACATGGAAACTCCACCCAGATCCCTAGTGCTGAGAGGCGAACATGCTAACCACTAAGCCACCGTGCCGCCCTATTAAGTTTTTTTACACTGGTTATTACAATAATTGTTGGTTGAACTTTTCCCAATACCATGCCTTGATGACTAGAGATATAGTCAGCTATATCATGGTCTCTTAGGATACTTTGTTTACTGGCTTTAAGACATTCATTCATTCATTCATTTATTATCTTCCGCTTTATCCTATATTAGGGTCGTGGTGGGGTTCCCCATATACATCCAGTGTAGAACGTTTCGGGCGCTGGGCAGATACACCCAGGACAGGGCGCCAATCTATCGCTGGGCACACACTCACACAGACATACACGCATACACACTCTATATGGGGCAATTTGGATAACTCAATTGATTTGATCCACGTTTTTGGACTGTGGGAGGAAATTGGAAAACCCGGAATCAAACACGCAGACACGGGGTGAACTTGGAAACCCCACCCAGATGGGGATTCGAACCAGGAATTCCTAGTGCTGAGAGGCGAACATGCTAACAACTAAGCCATGTTTGTGTGTAATGACTGACAAGGTGATAAAAGTAAGTCTTTAGTTATCGAACACTAGTTAAGCATATTTTTGAGACATATCCTGAAATAAGAACTAGGACGCATTCATAAATTAATTTGTGGAAGATTCTTGGGTGATTTGTCTTCATACTGTAGTCTTTAAAAAAAGGGTCGTCATAAAATTTCTGTCTCCTGGCATATTTTTTTGTCTTTGTACCAATTTGTTGGGTCAGATTCTGAAAGTTACATGTGTTTATTATGGAAAAAGGATTTCCATAATTGATTTGGTTCTTATTTCAAGTTTTGGTGAAGTAAATATAAAGTTTAGTGGATTATTTTTTGCATTTTTACAGTTGTGTCTAAACTTTACAGAGATCAAGACATAATATGATAGGTTCCTTCAGCTACTGTTTGTGAATATCCTCTTACAAAGTAGGTGTATCTAAAGCTTTCGCAGAGGCAATATTGTAATCTATGAGGTTTAGCCGAGATTAAATTATTGCTGGTTGAAAACTTTACCCAATACCCTGCCTGGATGACTTGAAATATAGTCAGCTGTGGCAATTTTTGATGGTCTCTGAAGAGACTTCAGTTTTAAAAAAGAGTTGATACCGTGTGATGATTGTTTAGTTGGTGAAAGTAAATTTAGTGTTGGCTTTTATTTTATAAGAAAAGTTTAGATTTGATGAGATATATATGTATTAATAAATTGATTAGGTGGACATTCTTAAAAGCTCTCACAAGCGGTTGTTGGCATTTTTACAGTTGTGTCTAAACTTTATAGAGAT
>JAFMOD010001894.1:53129-56371 GCA_019802435.1 Corydoras maculifer | reverse complement strand
TTTGGATGGAGATTGTGATTTGTGGTTTTCTGTGCTGCAGCTTTCAGATTTTAAGAAAAAGTTGGATGAGATGTCGGGGAACATCGAGCTCCTGGAGGAAGGTAAGAAACGTCTGCAGAAAGACCTGGAGGCCTCGAACACAAACCTGGAGGAAAAAACTGCTGCATTTGAAAAGCTGGAGAAGACCAAGAACAGACTGCAGCAAGAGCTGGAGGACATCTTAATGGATCTGGAAAACCAGAGACAGCTGGTCTCCAACCTGGAGAAGAAGCAGAAGAAATTTGACCAGGTGCTTTTATTACATCTTAATGCTGAGACCTTTAGCTTCTCAAAACCTGAACCACGTGCTACAAAAGAAAAGAGCAACTCCAGCTTCTGACGTGCAACCAGATAACCACCAGCTATCAGAACCTCTGATCCTGTTCTTCTGCTCAATCTAAATGTAAAGTTTATGATTAGCGGAGCGACTGAGTGGACGAACGAGGGTCCAGATTATATGAGGTGTGTGTGTGTGTGTGGACAGTAATATTATATATTTATATTGTGTGTTGTTCAGATGTTGGCCGAGGAGAAGAACATCTCTAGTAAGTATGCAGAAGAGCGCGATCGAGCCGAAGCCGAGGCGAGGGAGAAGGAGACGAAGGCATTGTCTCTGGCGAGGGCGCTGGAGGAGGCGCAGGACTGCAGGGAGGAGCTGGACCGAGCCAACAAGGCTTTACGCACCGAGATGGAGGACCTGATCAGCTCCAAGGATGACGTGGGCAAGAACGTGAGTCTCTGCACATAGAAGTAACACACACACACACACTCACACTCACACTCACACACACACACACACACAGAGTGAGACGCAGGTCAGCAGTCTGTGCTCCCGTTACTCAGGTGCACGAGCTGGAGAAGTCGAAGCGCACTCTGGAGCAGCAGGTGGACGAGATGAAGACGCAGCTGGAGGAGCTGGAGGACGAGCTGCAGGCCGCAGAGGACGGGAAGCTGCGTCTGGAGGTCACCCTGCAGGCGCTGAAGGCTCAGTTCGAGCGGGACCTGCAGGGACGGGACGAGCAGGGCGAGGAGAAACGCAAACAGCTCCTCAAACAGGTGAGCGATCACATGATCAGAACACGGCGTTATTAAAACCACGGCTTAACGAGCGGACGCTCACATTAAGGGAAGCACTGGAGCAACAGTTTGGGGAAGGCTCAGAAAGCTCGGGACAGACCTCATGTCGTGTGTAGAAATCAAACCCTTTAATGAGTTGACTGTTAATTAACCATAAAGGCTGAAACATGAACATCCAGCGGTTCAGACGGCCCCTGGGGGCCCCTGGACAGGCCCTAGCACTCTGGCTGTATAGACACCATATGGACAAAGGTTACCGTTTAAGTGATTTACTCACACCCGCTAGTTTGTGAGGTCACACACTGATGTTGGGTGAGAGTTTGAGGTCAGGATTTAGTGTAGGTGGACTGACCTTCAAAATGACCTTAGATCTGTGCACTGGGGTGCAGTCATGATGGAACAGAAACCGGCCTTCCCTAAACTGTTTGTAAGAAGAAGAGGGTGTGGTCCCTCAGTGGTCAGGGTGTTGGGTTATCAATCTGAAGGTTGGGGGTTCAAATCCCAGGTCCACTAAAGTTACCAGTGTGGGTCCTTGAGCAAGACCCTTAACCCTCATTGCTGCAGGGGGCGCTGTGATGAACCCTGTGCTCAGCTTGTAAGTCGCTTTGAATAAAAGCCTCCAATAAATAACCAAATGTAAATGTAGAAGCACTGATCTGCCCAACAATACCTGGCAGAGCCTGAGCTCACACAGATGTGCTGATGGGGTTGAAACAGCGCCTCCGGGTGATCACTCTGTGCAGGTCAGTGGAGTGTGGAAGCAGAATGAAAGAGGAATCGTTCTCAGGATCTGGATCTTCATCATTTTGGTCCAGATGCTGGATTTAGAGCAGAGCAGCACAGTCACTGTGCAGGACACTAAACATATAGCTACACTCACACACACACACACACTCACACACAGACAGAGGGGAAATTGTAATATGTGGTCAGTGCAGGGTCCTGTTCAGGGTCCTGGTTTTGGTAAGGAAGCAGAGTCTGTTTGTTCTGGTGGAATGGACGTGTAGCACGTTCCAGAAGACAACCGCCGGTCCATACTGACCGAAACCAGCGGACTCAGGGCCAGCTCCTGACGTGGCTGATGTGGGTGCAGGTACGAGAGCTGGAGACAGAGCTGGAGGATGAGCGGAAGCAGAGGACGGCTATAGCGGCCTCAAAGAAGAAGATGGAGGGAGACATTAAAGACCTGGAGGGGCAGATCGACACGGCCAACAAGAACCGAGACGAAGCCGTCAAACAGCTCCGCAAGCTGCAGGTCAGCAAGAGGACTGCAAGAACATCCTCAGGAACCTCCATGTCCTGCAACCAGTAACTGTGTGTGTGTGTGTGTGTGTGTGTGTGGTTTCAGGCTCAAATGAAGGATTTCCAGAGGGAGCTGGACGATGCTCGTGCTGCCAGAGAGGAAGTTCTGACTGCAGCCAAGGAGAGCGAGAAGAAAGCTAAGAATCTGGAAGCCGAGCTCATGCAGCTTCAGGAGGTTCACTATCAAACAAACTCCCTTCTTCACTTGTTCACTACATTTAGTCTTTGTTGTGTAGACTGGAGCTTCATCTCTGCACCTTTATGCAGAAGCTGGAGTAAAAGCTGTAGTGCACGTTCTGGACGGTTCTGTGGTTTCAGTGGGTTCTGTCCTGTCTCGTTCTCAGGATCTAGCTGCTGCAGAACGAGGGAAGAAGCAGGCTGAAGCTGAGCGTGATGAACTCGCCGACGAGCTCAGCAGCAACACGTCTGGGAAGTGAGTGCCTTCAAAACCTTTAATGTGACATCATCACCTTACAGTCCAGAACCAATCACATTACGGGCTGTGAGAAGCACTCGTCATGGTGAAGGCATCGGTGCAGATGAGCTGGACATGGGCCACTGACCTTCAGGACGTGTGATTACAGATCTGCACTGAGTGAAGAGAAGCGCCGCCTGGAGGCAAAGATCTCCCAACTGGAGGAGGAGCTGGAGGAGGAACAGGGCAACATGGAGATGATGAACGATCGGCTGAGGAAGAGCAGTCAGCAGGTGAGCCTTCATCTTCATCACCTCAGCACCTCACCTGAAGCACACCTTCATATTGATTGGATCATTTTCACCGACTGATTGATTATTGAGATCATTCAGACGTTCTTTTTAAAGAT
>JAFMOD010001894.1:40629-48129 GCA_019802435.1 Corydoras maculifer | reverse complement strand
GGCTGCTCTAAGTGCCCGAAACGTTCTGCCCTGAATAGAGACCCCCACCACCTGATCCAGGCCCTGCTGTAGGGTTAATGGAAGCTCCAGAGTGAGAGCCGGGTGTTAGTGTTGCTTTGTTGTGTGTTTCTGATGCAGATGGAGTGTGTGTGGATGCTGGGGTTCCAGAGGTGGTGCAGTTCTCATGGGATCCTCAGGACGTTCCCGTGTGGGACATTAATAACTGTCTGCTTCAGGATGGACAAATTATCATCTCCCGTGAAGAGGAGGTACACATACACACCCACACACACACAGAGGAGTTGTTTTTACATACATTGTGTAGGCATATATTAAATATGGCCACATGGTGGCGCTCAACACAGAAAAAGGTGCTGGATTGGATTTCTGGGCTGGAACCTTCTTTTTGATATCTTTATGTTAACAGTTGTCTTGTGATGGTGTTCATTGGTTCTTGTCTGTTTTTAAGCCTCTGCTGCGGATGCGGAATCGAGCGAGCAGCTGTCTGTCTAATCTCAGTCTGCACAATCTGAGTGAGAGTCACAGTAACCTGGGTCAGTCTGATCTACTGAGGAGTCGGTTCATACGTTTACATCAAAGTTACAGGATAATGAACAGCAGCAGTCCAAAGAGACCCTGCATTGTGTGTGTGTGTGTGTGTGTGTGTGTGTGTGTGTGCATCATTTCCACTAAACATTTTGAGGAGATAATATCAGATTGGGGTGGATCTCATACTCAGATGTTCATCTTAATTCTCCACTGCACATATCAAACACATGTTGGCAGGCTTGTGTTAGTGTGTGTGCGTGTGTGTGTGTGTGTGTGTGTGTGTGTGTGTGTCGGATTGATCATGGCGTTCAGGTGCTGGATTATTTGCAGCAGAGGGCTGGGTAAGATGTTTTGATTTAAATGTTTTTTAAAGGTCTTTTTGATCTTATTTAAAGAGTTAATCTTATTAATAATAATGTGATCTAATTTTAATTGTTATTAAACTTCAGTCCCGTCCTGAATGATAAAGCTTCATTTTTAAAAGCCTTCTGAAAATCATTTCAATTCATTTATTTATAAGATATAATTATGAAGGTATTGATATATAATATATAACCTTTTATGTAACTCATAAAGTTAAAATGCTTTGTGTAAAAGAATTAAAATAATGTACTGGGATAGGACATAAACCCAAATAAATATCGTTTTTTTTTTGGCATCCATTTTAAAACCTGTAAGTGATGAAAAAAGAAAATGCGTGAACTTCCTGTGCTGCTCAGACGTTGGGGTCGGTGTGTAAACACAGGAAATGCAAACGATTGCAGTCTCTGAAGATTCAGTGTGTGTGTGTGTGTGTGTGTGTGTGTGTGTAACAGTAATGAATCAAACAGTTCAGTTTGAATCTTATTTGATTTGTAATAAAACAGACGTCTCAGTTCATAGAGATTCATGAGTCGAGTCATCTGTAGTGATGTGATCAGTTTGATTCTTTGGTATGGGGGGGGGGGTTGAAACTCTCAGAAAAAAAACAATGTGAACGTGAAATATCAATTCTTTAAAATAATTTAAAAATGATTAACTGATTAAAATGTGAATGAAACGGTGTGTGTGTGTGTGTGTGTGTGTGTGTGTGTGTGTGTTACAGAGTGCACTACGGATCATGGCACTCTCAGTGCTCCAAGACCTAAAACTCTGGATGGAGGAGTGAAGGTAAAGGGATGCAGGTCACAGTTGAAGGTTCAGTGTGTGATGTTTGTAACCGTGCACTTTTAATATTCAGGCCAAAATTAAGCGACGTCTTCAGACCGGAGTTCAGAGGAAACTCAGCAACCCTCAGATCAACACCGTGGGACTGAGCACCGCTGCACGGTACCTTAACATCACCTAACCTCAACATCCTGAACTTCACCTGACTGTAATCTACTCTAATGTAATCCAGTCTAATCTACTCTACTCTAATATACTCTAATTCAATCTAATCTACTCTAATCTAATCTACTCTACTCTAATCTACTCTACTCTAATCTACTCTAATCCAATCTAATCTACTCTAATCCAATCTACTCTACTCGACTCTGTAGCACTGTTCTACTGTACTCTGTGGTTGCTCTCTGATGTTCAGTTTATTGTTCATTGTGTGTAGTGTGCAGCTCAGTGTTTGTAATGTTCTCTGTCGTTATGGTTACCGTGTGTTTATAAATGATGAGGTTAAAGTGTTAACCGTGTGTGTCTGTGTGTGTGTGTGTGTTGCAGGTTTGGTTCTCATGACTCTCTCTCTATTCCGGTGAGTGCAGCAGAGAGTTTGGATCTGAGTTCGGATCGCAGTACCGTGGTGCGTCCGGTGCACAGTTCCATCCTGGGGGAGAAGTATTGCTTTGAGGTGATCAAGTCAGACACTAATCACTGCTTTGGATGCAGCTCTGCTGCAGAGAGAGACCGCTGGATTGAGAACCTGCGCAGAGCAGCACAGCCCAACAAGGTAACGTGAGTGAGTGTGTGTGTGTGTGTGTGTGCACATGTGGACTTGTTTTGAGTTCTAATCTCTGTGGTGATGATGCAGGATAACTGCGAGAGGACCGAGAACTCTCTCTCTCTGTGGGTGAACGAAGCTAAAGACCTTCCTCCGAAGCGGCGTTACTATTGCGAGCTTTATCTGGACAGGACGCTGTTCGCTCGTACCAGCAGCCGTGCCGCGGGAAAAGCCTACTCGGTCCCAGGACACGACGGCGCCTCGGGTGGTCTTAATGCTGCTGCAGGTGGAAGCGGGGGTTCAGGGGGGTGCCAGGTGTTTTGGGGAGAGCTGTTCGACCTGGATAACCTTCCCCCCGTCACGCAGGTGACGCTGCACCTGTTCCGCGATGACGCCAAAAAGAAGAGGCACTCTAAAGACGAGAGTGGGATTTCCCCTTTGGGCAGCGTGGCTTTGTCTCTGTCTGAGATTGCAGGACGTGGTTTTCAGGAGAAATGGTATCCCATCGTCTCCTACAGGCCACCAGGGACAAGTGTAGGGAAGGACCAGCTGGGGTCTCAGGCGTCTCTCCGTGTTAAAGCCCGCTTCCAGAAACTGCAGGTTCTGCCCATAGAGAAGTACAAGGAGTTTGCAGAGTACGTGACTCTGGGGTACGTGGGGCTGTGCCGCAGTATGGAACCCCTGCTGAATGCTCGGGATAAAGAGGAACTGGCTGGAGCACTGGTCCATGTCTTGCAAAGCATCGGAAAAGCTAAGGTACTGCAGACCTGGAGGTATCGGTGTTGTGGTTCTACAGACTCCTTCAGTTCTATCTCACCAACATGGTTCATTTTTAGGGCGGGTCCACAGTAATTATAAGGTTCTGATGGGGTTCTCTTGATGAAGCCATTACGGATCTTTATTTTTAAATGAATGTCTTTTATCAGGATCACGCCAACGTCCCTCACCCAGATCTCATCACATTCTGAAGTCTGAGGAGGAGACGTGAAGCTGTACGATTGTTTACTTTTAACTGATGCTACGTGATTGGCTTTAATGAGCATCATTGATGAGCAGGGGTACAGATTCTAATCACATCTGAGGGCTTTGTTCTCACAGTGAATCCTGCAGTAGCCTCGCCGTGAGTCGGTCTTTAACGACATTGGTCCTGGAGTTTAAACTGATGTCTCCATGTTCAGGAGTTCCTGATTAACCTGGGGGCTGACGAGGTGGAACGTTTCGGAGAGAAGGAAGCTCTGATTTTCAGAGAGAACACTCTCGCCACTAAAGCCATCGATGAGTACATGAAGCTGGTGGGACAGAAATATCTGATTGATACTCTTGGTAAGAACCGTGTCACTCATTCATCTGGAACGTCTGCTTCCACCGTTAACTCACTTCACATGTTCTCTGTTCTTCTGCCGTCCTCAGGCGATTTCATCACTCAGCTTTATTCCTCAACCAAAAACTGCGAGGTCGATCCACAGAAGTGTTCTGCATCTGAGCTGCCCAGCAATCAGCAGAACCTGAAACAGGCCTGCAGAGAAGTGATGCAGAGGATTACTGAGATGCACAGGTCTGATCTGAGGAACATCTGCAACATGACTGAGATCAGACAAGAGAGAGAGAGAGATTTGAGAGCAGTGATATCTGAATGAATTCTTCAGGGTTGAGGTTGAGAGCAGACTGAATCACAAACTTCAGATTTTATTTTAAAAAAGTTTTACAAAATCTCTGAAAAGCACCAAAACTGAAACCGATGTTTTAATTGATTGAAGCTCATTAGATTGTGGTTATAAAAACTTGGCCTGGAGCGTGTGATCTGAGCCTGTCCTGCATGTTCCTCTGGGTTCTGCAGCTCGTTCCCTGTGGAACTGAATGAGATCTTCTCCAGCTGGGTGTCTGACTGTGAGGACCGCGGCCGGGCGCAAATCGGGCATCGCCTCATCTCCGCCTCTCTGTTTCTGCGCTTCCTGTGTCCGGCCGTTCTGAGCCCCTCGCTGTTCGGGCTGACGCAGCCGTACCCCGAGCCGCACACACTCCGCACCCTCACCCTCACTGCAAAGGTTCTGCAAAACCTCGCCAATTTCACACTGTGAGTATTCCACGTCATCCGGTTCTAAACACTCAGAACCTTTAGAACTGGAGTTACTCCACTGAGTTGTGTGGGCTGTGGGTGTTTGGTGACTGATGAGCGTGAGGTCGTGTGCTGCAGCTTTGGAGATAAGGAGGAGTACATGCTGTTCATGAACGATTTCCTGGAGGAATGTTGGAATGACATGAGGAACTTTTTGGAGAAAGTTTCAAATCCCGACAGCGAGCTGGACATGGCACGGTTCGATGGCTACGTCGACCTTCCGGTTCGCCTCGCCGCGCTGCACTGTCTGCTGGTGGACATCATCTCCTCCATGAAGCAGGTGAGGGTTTCGGTTTCAGTGGGATCAACGTTTTTGGTTGTGCTTTGTTCAGAAGCAGTAAACAATTTGAAAACTGTTTTAATAAGGACACCATCGAGAACCTGCAACCTCTACCATCCATCTTAAACCAGATCACTCAGCACCTCGGCCCCGATGTTCCTCACATCAACTGCTGCAGGTACAAGAACCTCACCTGTGAGTGCGTTACATGGGGAGGTGGAGCAGGAGAACCTGGGATGGGGTTTACCTCGTTGAGTGATTATTGTATTGGGAAGCTTAACAGAACGCTCCATAACTGCTCAGCTGCTGTTGTAGAACATGAGAGCTCAACAAAGCAAATGCAGTGATTCCCTTCTGCTCCCACCTTCACATGTAACTGCAATGTAAATAAAGTGGAATCTTCATAAATAAATGTAGAATTAGTAAAATGATTCAATCGAACATGCAGGGCTTTGACGTGTTTATCCAGTGCACTAAATGTTACTGAATGTTTTGATTTAGTCACAGCGAATCATCTAAACCCAGCTACGTTCCTCCTCGAGAGCTGAGCAAGTACAGTCCACTGAACAAATCTCTGCAGCACCTCCCCACAGACTCCCACTCCACCCAACCCAAAGACAAGTACAGGAAGCAAGTGAAGCGCACGCAAAGTGTTCCCGCCAGCCAACGACACCCCAACCACCTGCTGAAGAGACAGAGGAGCTCCACCGAGCTGCCAATCAACGACCCCGATTTACCTCCCAAAAACGACACTGCTCCACCCATGGAGATCTCCCCCCCAGAGAAGGTCCGCTATTGTTACCCTTATAAGCATGTACCGATGGTCAGAATGTCCGGTGCACCTTACGTTTAGTAATAAATGCAACAAAGTGAGATATGAGCTCCTTCACCTTCAAAACTCTGTGTGTTTATGAGCAGAGTGTGGGTTCCAAAGCCCCAGTTCCCTGGATTAAAGTCAACAATAAAGAGACCAATCCGTTTCCGGCAGAGCAGGAGGAAATTAGTGAGCTGGACAAGGTGGGTCTTCATCATCATCATCATCATCATCTTGGCAGTGCTGTCCTGTTCACACGTACTCATTCCCTTTTGATCCAAACATCAGAGCAATAACTGAATTAGAGTTATGAGTTTAAATGTGTTAATGTGTGTGTTAATGTGTGGGGGGGGGTAGCATGCTCAGGAGCTGTGTGAGCTCAGACAGGGTGTTGAGCAGGTCACAGAGCAGGAGCTGGAGATGGCAAAACGGCTGGAGGATTTTATTGTTGTGAGTCAAGAGCATCAGGTGCAGCTGCAGACGGAGCTTCAGGAACTGCGCAGTGTCCTCCAACTTAAAGAGGAACAGCTCGCCAGTGCCACCTTCAGGTAGAACACACACGTTCACAAATAAAATGTCACTCATAAAGAAACCCATACATGGCAAAGTGATTACAGTGATGGGTTAATCATCAGATGGTTCAGAGATGACTGTGGGTCCTTAACCCTCCGATCTCCAGGGGGGGCTGTACAGTACATCATAGCTGCCCTTGTGCTCCGACTCCAATCCTCAAATGATCCCTTTTGATAAATGTGTGTGTGAATGAATACATTCATAATACATATAGACAAACTAAAATGTTCACACACAAACACGGAGATGGTGTCAGTACAAAGCATGATCAGAGTGTTCTGCTGTTGTGTGTTCCAGACTTGGGGTGATTGAAGAGGAGCGAGAAGAAGATGAGAGGAAACTTAACATTGCTTTAGCTTCAGCTGAACGCATGAATGTATTGGTGAGTGG
This sequence comes from Corydoras maculifer, assembly GCA_019802435.1. NCBI lineage: Eukaryota > Metazoa > Chordata > Actinopteri > Siluriformes > Callichthyidae > Corydoras > Corydoras maculifer. Next base: position 41,498 of record JAFMOD010001894.1, on the reverse strand, counting down.
GCGGGGCTGAATTGTTGTTAATTGTGATTTATAATAATGTAATTACGTGTCTTGTGTTTTTAGGAGGAACAGTTTGCAGTCTTATTACAGGACATGCAGCGAGTGAAGGCCATAATACACACTGACCAAGTTGTACACTAGCAAAGTGATGTCATAACTGTGTATCGCTCAGTTCAGTGTGGATAAGATATACTGTTATTCAATCGCCTGTGAAGATAGAAATGCAGTATGAACCCATCGCATTGCAGATCCATAACTTGTGTCGCCAGAAGAAATGCCTTTACTGGAGAACCAAACCCGTGGTGCACAAGTCTGCACTGTACACATCACTAACAATAACCCCAGAAACAAGAAAACAACGCTCAGCAAACATCAGGATTTCATCTGAACACGAAATCCATCCTCCCTTTGTTGCTCAAAAAGTTCGATTGCTTTCATTAAAAGTTCTTTTCTGTTGCCATCAAAGCTAATGCTGAAAGTCGAGTCGTATGACCGGAAAAGTTTTCATTCACCAAAAAAATCTGACAGCCGGCCACTGCTCCAATAACACAAAAGTGCACTGTGTGTCGAACTACAGTTGGTTACAGATCAATCATTTTAATCATACAGTAGATTTAAAGGATTGTGTTCATATTACATTTCTAAAAAAAGCAAAGTGTGCAAACTTGTGTTGCCATCACACAACATTTCATCAGCTTTCCAATTGCATGTACACTCACAGTCACGAACATTTGATATATAAATAATACACATGCAATCAGAGAGTGAGTGTGTTTGATGGGGTCCACAAAAAAAAAAAAAGATTTTTACATGAAGATCTGATATTCTTTAGATTTACTCCTTTGTTCTTCTTTTTCAGTTCTTTGGAT
>JAFMOD010001894.1:16245-37654 GCA_019802435.1 Corydoras maculifer | reverse complement strand
ACACACACACACAATATACACACATTAAATAAATGAACACAGCTGTATAACTACCTGTTGCAGGGTTTTAATTCACAAAATAAAATGATTTATTTGAAGGCTTTGATCTGTAACTCTTTTGAAGATTTTATAAAAACATTCACATTAATAAAAATCAGAAGTTTAAAGAGATTTCAAACCTGAGCTTTCTGTCATCATTTTATTTCGTTATAATTATTGGTTGCAATCAGATCAATACGTTTTGTATTAATTTTTTTTTTTGTTAAAGCTGTGTGTGTGTGTGACAGCAGTGAAGGAGGGATGGAGGACAGGAGAGATGAGGTAGAAATGGGAAGCACAGCAGATCCTTTATTAAAAGATGAAGCAAACAGTGAGTATACACACACACACACTCAGAAACTCAGAAAGAAGTTTTTTAGCTGTGTGTGTGTGTGTGTGTGTGTGTGTTATTTAGAAGCAGATACACAGGTGTGTGAAGTGTGCGGTTCTTGTTTTGAGACAAGGCGGGGTTTGTCCAGCCACGCCCGCTCACACCTGCGTCAGATGGGTGTGTGTGTGTCAGAGAGCAGCGGTGCGCCCATCAGCCTCTTGTACCATCTGATCACAGAGCGTGATGGCAAGACCCCCTTCTCATCAAAACTCTCCAACACTCCAAACGACACACACTCGCCCAAAACACTTGAAAACAAAGCCACACCTGCAGGCGACGGCAAACCCTGCTTCCAGGAATCTATGGCCAAAGCTGATTTAGGGGCAAAACTGAAGATTAAAATCGGCGAGTTGGTGAAGAGACACAGTATTGGATCATCATCAAAGAAGAGAACATCCTCCAGCACCTCAGTATCTCCAGCCAAGCCATGCACCAGTCCAACCATGCCCCCACCCCCAATCCAGCCTTCAGCTCCACCTCTGCTCCAGTCTGAAGCGCATTCAGATTCAGGGGAACCAGACTCTCAGACCGACCCGAGTGAGTCGCTCTCTTTACTCATGTGAGAGTCGTGTGTGTTGTGTGGTGGGTGTAACGGTTATTGTGTGATTACAGCAGGGGTGACGGTCACGTCTTCATGTGAGATGTGTGGTGCGTGGTATGAGACCAGAAAGGGTCTGGCCAGTCACTCACGAGCTCACCTGCGCCAGTTAGGTGTGGCATTGGACTACAAAGCTTCACCCATACAGGTGCTGCATGAGCTGCTGCAAAAGAATGAAGTTCAGAAGGTTGAGGAGAGTCTGCAGGCTCCATCCACTGGCTCAGTGACCCCGACTCCTGCAAAAAAGAGAAAATCATCTCTAACAGTTGAGAAAACGCAGGGTGAGTGGTGTCTGAACTGTCTAAAGGGTTCTGCCTGATGGAGAACGCAGCCCCGCCCGTCATGACCTCACTAATCTTATGTTTCTGGTTGCTTTAGGTACGGCTCAAAAGGAGGTCAACTGTGAATTTTGTGGTGAAAAATTTAAGAACACTCAGTGTTTGGCGAGTCATGCCCGCTCTCACTTGCGCCAGCTTGGCATCACTGACTGGGGAGGAACGCCCATTGTTGTTCTGAGAGAGGTAATGGCATGTCGACAGATTAGCACCTTACCTAAACCCACACAGGATGCACCCAGCACTGCGCCTGCAGCAAAACCTCCAAAATCCTCCTCCTCCTCCTCCTCCTCACCTGCTAAAGCGCCGGCTCCACTGCCACATGCTCCGGCAGCCAGACCTCAGAACGCACTTCCTGCTGCACTCTACACGAAACAGCCCACTGGTCTGTCTGCCCCTGGTCCGTCTGCAGTTTTGCCCCCTCTAGTGCCAGCTGTGAATCCCGACCGGGTCCCCAAAGCAAGAAAAGGCACGAGGACAGTCGTGTCCAAAGTGAAGGGGGACGAGTCCCATCTGAACGTCACCGCTACAGAATGTCCAAAAGTTAAATCTGCAGCTTCACAGAGTGTAAACCGCTCAGACTTTACCTTAACCATGACCAATCAGATCCCAGCATCAGGTACATCCACATTTCCCATCATCCCTGCTGCCGCTCCCTACATTCTGTATAACCCTGTGTCTTTTGTCTCCATTTTTCACATTATAAGTGTGTGTGTGTGTGTGTGTGTGTTAGCTCTACAGGATGAAGTTGGTGTGGCTGAATCAGTGCAGTGTACGTACTGTAATGATATTTTTGAGAGTCGTAAAGCCCTGTCATGCCATGCTCGAGCCCACCTACGCCAGCTGGGGGTTAAGTGGGCGCAGTACACTTCACCCATCGATATGCTGCAGGAGCTCATGATTCGAGAGGGCAGAGGTCAGGGGTCAGAGGACACGGCAAACGGAAAATCATTTACACAGCCTCTCATTGATTTCACTTCCAAAGAGAGAACCGACTGCGTGGACGCTGGCACTGCAGGTACCCGCTGTCCGGAGGTGGAGCGTTAGTGCAGAAACATTAAAGCATGTGATCAGAAATATTCAGTGTATTATTTGGATTGCATAATTGAATGCAGAAGTGTGTGTGTGTGTGTGTGTGAGTAGTGTGTGAGGCTACATGTGAGCTGTGTGGGTTTGACTTTGAGAACAGAAAGGCATTAGCAAGTCATGCCCGTGCTCACTTGCGCCAACTGGGGGAGCAGTGGAGCTCCAGTCAGTCACCAATCGAAGTTCTCAGTGTGTGGATGAGAAGAGAGCCAGAAAAAGTGCAGCAGCTTCACCTGCTCTACCAACAGGGGGAGTTACCTCACATCCGCAAGGTATATACACACACACACACACACACACTGAAACACATACACACACTGCAGGAACTGTATAACTGTTTTTGCTTCATCTTCAAAGGACTGACTCTGTAATTCTGATTACATTATTTCCAACAAGACATTATACATATTAGAACATGTGTGTGTGTGTGTCAGAGGCGTGGTTCCAGTCTGGGGTTCTATGCTCATGGTGGCTCTGCGCGCTCCAGTGTCCTCCGTCCTCCTCCCTCAGGGCGAGAGAATAAATCGGGTCTGTCCTTAGCTCCACACAGAAAGTTGTCATTTCGTCGTCCTGCCGTGAACACAGCTGGTGGCTCCGCCCACTTATTCCAAGGTAAATGGTGATTTCAGATTCAGGGTTGTAACATTCTGTTTTTATCTTTATGATTAAATGTTGATCTAAATGGTGATGACTGTAAAGGAAACTCTGTACAGGTGTATTCAGAGGAAATGATCTACACTTCACTTTATATCTACACTTAATAATGAATGCATTAATAATGTGTGTGACGTCGCTGATATGTTGATAGATTTCCTTTCTGAGTGTTAATATACATAACACTCTAATCCATTGCACTCTACATGAGTTCTGGGAGTTGGCAGGTTCTTCCACCGCGTGTGTGATGAATGTGAACCTGCTTCTGGTTCTGACTAAGGATGCAGATGTCCAAGATAAGGTCTGTAGTCATGTTTGTTACAGGTTGTGAGCCTGATCATCCCAAGCTTCTCTCTCACAATCTGGAGGGATCAGAATCTCTGAAGCGTGTGGGTAACCCCCCCTCTTTAGTGCCCCCACCACCAGAAACCAGTTTGGTGAAACTTGTGGGAAAGATCTACTCTCTAAAGTGCAGGTGACGAGTTTTTAGTTGCTTTATTACTAAATACTTCCCGATGCCCAAACATATAAAAATACCAATTTCCAATGACTCTGTGTAGATTCTGTGAGCAGGTGTTTCATGGCCCCCTCTCCATACAGGAAGACTGGCTTATTCACCTACGACATCACATCCTGAACCCCTGCCCCGCCCCCCCACAGACGTCTGTGGACACAGCTCAGCTGATTGGCCAGGCCGTGTAGAAATCTTATACACAAGAGTTTTAAAATGTTAAATTTTACTGTTGTTTTGTGGGTGATGGCTTCCTCTTCACAGAGGGAGGATGATTACGGTGCAGCTGTTACAGCTGGGGGTGTCTCTGCACACAGGTATGTGTGTCAGTGGGTGTACCTTACAGTTCAGGTGATTAAGACTGAATGATGTCACACATTTTTATATGCTTTTTATTTTTTTTACCTTTAATCAGTAAAATCTTTTGAATATTAAGACTGAAATGATGTTTCTCCATCACACACACACACACACACACATCTGTGATTTATTTAAACATATGTAGGATTAAAAACACCATCAGATTTCTACACAAGTCCTAAACGGAACGTAAACGTCAGGATTGTTAATGAATGAGTCAACAGCATGGTGGCGCTACACTTTACTCCAGGAGGGTCCTGGGTTTTGGTGAGGGGCAGGTCCCGGGCTCTGTATGATCTCTTATCTGTGTGGATTTCTTAATGAGAAGAGCTGAAGATCAACAGCACTCACTCAGGTTTTCAGCGTTGTCTCTAACAGAACTGATTCATTTAACACACAGTTTAATTACATAAGCGGCTTCAGGAAGAAGCAGCACAAACATTTGATATGAACATTTATAAAAAGCTTTAATTCAAAGTGATGTAGAGATGAGGATCCAGCTCCACTGCAGCATCATCAAAGCTCACCGTCATCTACACTGACTTCTAATTAAGAAACTTTAATTAATCATCAAAGCTGAAATAAGGCAATAAACTAATGGTACACAATTAAAAAGTCCTTATTAACAGAAATGATCAGATCAGCGAGTTCGACCTTAAATATCTGATCATGATGAAAATGGGGGGGGGGAGACCCATCCTAACCCTGAGCTGGTGACGTAACCACGGTGTCTTCATTTAAATGTTTATAACAAACTTAATCAAATGATATAACAGTTTGTAAAGGGAGAAGATTTAATTTCATATAAAACCTTAATTAGAATTCTCAAAAAAATTGCCCCATATAGAGTGTGTCTGTGTGAGTGAGTGTGTGCCCAGCGATGGATTGGCGCCCTGTTCTGGGTCTATCTGCCCAGCGCCCGAGACGTTCTCCCCTGGATGGGCATGGGGAACCCCACCATGACCCTAATAGAGGATAAGCGGAAGATAATGAATGAATGAATAAAACCTTAATTATGATTTAAGTAATTATAATTTTTTATACGAACGCTGGTGTGACGTAACAAAAGAGCTGCCGATTTTAACTTCCTGTTAGACTGCGTGACGTAGCGGAAGTAGTTGGTGCAGTCCTGCAGCAGGTCAGCTCTTAAAACCTGAGGTAAATGATCTTCATCATAACTATTAATATTATTATGATTTATTTTTATAATTATGGGATGTTTGTGTATGACTGTGTAAATGTATATTTGTAACAATAATAAAATGTCCCTCGCAGAACGAGAAAAACCCGACTGCATGATTAATTATACAATTATATCAATCAGATGCTCAATGTGACGTCATTAAGCAGTCCGTTTGCTTTATTGTGTGAGTAATTAAAGCGTCAGTCAGACGGACGGCGCATTAACGGGTTACTGCATCATCACCCTGAGGTTTAGATTAGAATTAAAGACCGCGGAGAATTTAATTAATGACTTAATGAAGGAAATCTGAGCGCGGGTCAGTCACGTCATGACCATCTCTTTAAAACGAATTCTAAACTTTGAGCGAACGCGGTTCCTAAAGCTTTACTGAGCTGCTGTGTGACGTAATGATGGATCAATGATGACGTAATGATGGATGACTGATCAGGTGGTGAGAGTTCAGTCTGAGAACATGGAGGCTGTTTGGAACGAGCATCATGCTTATGAGGAGCTCCTGTACTGGGATAGGCTGCTACAGGAAGGACGCCCCCTGCACCCACGTGACTACAAGAGGTAACACACATAACACACCTTCAAATAGTAAACATTATTCAGACATAGTAATGTTAAGGAAACCTGTGTGTGTGTGTGTGTGTGTGTGTGTGTGAGGTATGAGGACCTGCGGTACTGGTATGAATGTGTGTGTTATGAGGATGATTTGAAACATTATCACGCTTATCTGGCTGAGTGGGAAAAAAGAGAGGCAGCGCTTCCTATGCTTCAAAAGGTATGCTATATTGATCAGGGTCATGTTCACCCTCAACGTCATCAGCAATATTAACATCATAATGGAACCGTGTGTGTTTGTGTGACCGCAGCCGCTGAAGCCAGTCCCTAACCACGTCTTCATCATGGAGGATCGGCACGTCAAGGCAAAGCACGCCAGTTTGTACCCAAGTGCTGAAGAGCTACTGGCAGTGCAGAACCTGGTGTCCCAGGTAGAGACCAGTCTGAAAACCATTGCTGATTGGCTGAATAAGCAGGAAACAGAAAGGTGAGCTTAAGATGACTTATGGATAAAATTTGGAAGTTGACAGTCCAACCAGCCAGTGACATCATTCAGGGTGTGGACAAGCTGCTTCACACCAGATCTAAACTAATGATTTGTATGTGTGTGCAGTGAGGGCATTAAGCTCAGAGGGGTGATGAGAGTGGGTTTGGTGGCCAAAGGGCTGCTGCTTAAACAGGATATGGATCTGGAGCTGGTTCTGCTGTGCAGCAACACACCGACACACACACTTCTGACAACTGTGTGCAACAAGCTCACTGAGGCCCTACAGGTAACACACACAGACACACACTTTGTAATCTGCCATGGTTTGAATGAAGCATTGAAGGTTTCACAGTGCAGTCTCTGCTGCAGCAGCTTCACCTTCAGTCTTATGAAATTGCACGCTGACATCAAAGCAAACGTCCTGCCCCTGTAAAGGGGTCTTCACTGGACAGCCCTTTATGAAGGAGCAGATTTTAGATAGGTTTACTGCCCTCTCGTGGTGGTCAATAATACTGACCCTCATTCCTTCATGTGTAGTTGATAATGTCAGTAATTCAGATGTACCCTGCTGTTTACTGTTACTCTCAAAACCTGTTCTGTTTTTTTCCTCATGTTCACAAACAGAACAGATGTCATCAGCTTAGTGTGTTGCAGCTCTGTGAAACATAAAATACTGCATTTTCTGGGATGCTGATTATTCATTCATTCATTCATTATCTTCCACTTTATCCTCTAGTAGGGTCGCAGGGGGTTCCCCATGCCCATCAAGGGGAGAACGTTTCGGGCGCTGGGCAGATACACCCAGAACAGGGCGCCAATCCATCGCTGGGCACACACTCACTCACATAGCCACACTCTATATGGGGCAATTTGGAGAACTCAATTGACTTGATCCATGTTTTTGGACTGTGGAAGGAAACCGGAGAACCCGGAGGAAACCCACGCAGACACAGGGAGAACATGGAAACTCCAGCCAGATGGGGATTCAAACCAGGAATCCCTAGCGCTGAGAGGAGAACATGCTAAACCACTAAGCCACCGTGCAGCTGGATGCTGATCAAAGTTTCTTTATTTATTTTGACACACACAATTTTAACTACTGCTCATGTTCTTTTGTGTGTGTGTGTGTGAATGCACGCTCAGGAGCAGACAGATGAAACGTATGACATCACTTCATTGGTGGAGGAAGCCGCTGTAGTCGTAAGATCTGTGAAAGACCCGATGCTCAGCATGAAGATCCATCTTACCTCCCCGGTAGTGAGAGAACAAGTGGAGAGTGGAAAAACTGCTGGTACACACACACACACACACACACACACACACAGTCCTCTCTCTGCGGTAGTTTTGAACGCTTCGTACGTACGTGTAAACTTAAAGGCAAAAATTACCCCGTTGGATGCGTTTAGGTTCCCTGTACTCACACTAGAGGGCGACACTGCAGCTGTAATATTGTGTGATTTTAATTCCTGAGTTTTAGATCATCCGATTCATTCGATTTATCAGTGTTCAGTCAGTAGCAGTTACCATAGTAACTGTGCTGGTGGTTGAAAGAAACTGTCCGTCCGTCTCACCTCAGTGTCTTCAGCGTGGTTGCTGTTTTTTTTCCTGTCCAAGGTGAAATGTGTTTTAGACGCACACACATTGTTTAACTCAGTTCATACCTGACTCTCTAACACACACTTCCTTCATGTTAGCAAATGATTTACCTCAGTCCCAGTATCCCCACTTCCACTGGACCCCAAGGTCCTCACAGGCACACAGAGGATTAGCACCAGGACCCGATGTACCTCCAGACATCGATGGCATTGTTTATTAGTGGACTGGCATGCAGTTGATTCCATTTAGTTTCAGGTGAAATTATGGCTAATTTACTGCGATGCAAGTAAGTAAATCAATGCTGTTTCTTTTTTGAGTCCGTTTGAAAATAAAAGACTTAAAAAACATGATGGTGACCTCACCCTCTAATGTGAGCGCAGGGCAAAAAATTAGACTCGAACTCTGTACCAAGCTGGTTCATCACACACACTGCTCTGATGATTGATTGCGATGTTCAGATTTTGCTGCAGCATTCACCCTGCTCAAGAAATTTATGAGTGAATGAAAACAGATTTCTTCCTTTTCTCACCTGTGATTTTGCAAGTGTGTGAGTTTTTAGGGGCGCCTGAGTTTTGACCAACCGGAAGCTCTTGGACTCATGGGGTGGAGCTACAGTGCATGAGCGTTGGTTGTAGCTAGTCGCTGTTCTTGGGGAGAGAGATGCAGAGACAGTAGCAGAGAAAAATTCACAAAGTAAAAATGGAATCAACATTAAAGACAACAATTATTTAATGAACTCCAGCAAATGAATATTAATGAGCTTTGCAGGAAGTGATGTGATGCAATTTGTACAGTTTTTCCTTATAAGAAATATTACTCTGATAGGGGTCATACCTCTGAGATCCATAAACGGGCGTGGCTCCCATCTAACCACACCATCATTAGAACATCACACACATCTGGATTAGGCTATTCAGAGGCCTGCATTTAATAAACCAACCCCATGGTAGAGTTAGGTTAAGGGATCATCACGATAGCTCCGCCCCCTGGGAATAGTCCAAGCGCCCCTTGGTCAAACTGCCTTGTCTTGTGATCTGATAGAAGCTCCGCCTGACGCGCTGGACACAAACAAATGTCTGGAGGCTCTTGCGTCTCTGCGCCACGCCAAGTGGTTTCAGGTTGGCACTTCGCTTTATCCTCTAACGACCTTAATCACAAAATGGAAATGAATTATGTGTTTCAGCCGGTATTTTAAAAACCTGAATGGTGTGTTGGTTATAAAGTCTGGTATAACCGAGAGAGGTGGGTGAACCTGTGGAATGTTGAGTATTAAACTCCCCCTGTCTGCAGGAATGGTATGATTCAGCTGGATCCATATCCCTGGCCCTGAAGCCTCCTTTTTAACGTCCTGTATCTTTCTTACTGAACTTTGAACAAATGTTTTTAAATTGTAAATGATAAAAAAAGAACCGTGAATGATGTTGCTTTTGTGCATTGAGCCTAATCTCATCCTTTTAGTCCCTTGTGTATTTCTGTATTCCTGTTGGCCCACCCTCATCTAATGTCCTGTCTTTTTCATGTTGAATTTGGTTTAGCAGAGAACAAAACATAGTCCTAAACACACACACGGACAGAAAGCACATTCCTGTAACACAAACTACTGTCACTTTGAATTTGTACTGTAGGACCAGTTCAGGAACAGTCCTGTGTTTTACATCTGTGTCAATGTGTGGGTGTTACTGTGTGACTAACAGGCTAAAGCTAACGCAGTGGAGTCATGTGTGATGGTCATTCGTATCCTGAGAGACTTGTGCACACGTGTGCCCACCTGGACGCCACTGAAAGGCTGGGTGAGTTACACTAAGTCCAGTAAGGTGTTACCAAGGCATTCTTCCAGGTGTTACAGCCATGAGCATTTTGTTTAACAGGTGTTGGAGTTGTTGTGTGAAAGAACTTTATCCACTAGCGAGAGGCCGATGGGAGTGGGAGAAGCTCTGAGGAGAGTGCTGGAGTGTTTAGCTTCGGGAATTCTGCTGAACGGTGAGATCAATATACATTTACCTTCTGCACTCACATGCTACCAAAAATCCACCTGCTACACAGGTGTGAGTCTGATTGTGTTCTTGCGCGTGCACTTGTGTGTGTGTGTGTGGCGGTGTATTTCAGTATTAACAGTACAGTATTCTATTTGCAGACGGTCCTGGTATTTCTGACCCATGTGAGAGAGAAGGAGTCGATGCCACTCATCATCTAACCCCTCAGCAAAGAGAGGACATTACTCAGAGCGCACAGGTGAGACATTTACCCACAATGTCTCTGTTCAGCATGTGGAGTGGGGGTTTGAGGGCAGTAATGACTGAATAATTCTACTTGTTTGCAGTTCGCTTTGAGACTGGCAGCATTCGGTCAGATTCATAAAATTTTGGGAATGAACCGCCTCTCCCCCAAATCAGCCTTCAACGACCTGCACTTTCAATGTAAGACAGACACAACGTACACACACTTGTGTATTGTGATGTATTAATCATGTTGGTGTTGTTTGTTGTGCTGGAGGTAAGACTCCTTACACTGAGTCCTTACTGCTGAAGTGAAGTGTGAGACTGAGTGAAACCTGTTCATAACAGAGATGCTTCACCTTCAACACCACCTGTCTCACTAATCTCACAAATGTGGAGTCAGAACGCTTAAAAGATATAGAAAAATAAGAATAAAGCTGGGCTTGAAGTCAAATTTCGTGTTTGAAAACAAGGAATCATAACCAGTTCAGGAACAATAAGTGGAACTCAAAACTACAGAATAGTTCTCTGAATAACCAACTGACAACCAACAACAAGAGCTGCTTAGTTCTGGTTCTGGAGAGGAACTACAGGTCCTGTGAGCATGGTCTCTCTCAGAGCTACCCCACCCACATAATTATTACTCTCCTCCAACACCCGGGTTTATTCTCTACATGATGATGTGGGTTCTCTTTCATCTCTGCAGTTCCAGTTCCAGCACCAGCACCATTTGTATTTAAACGTCCGCTGGAGTCTCACACCGAGGAAGATTACAGCAAGAAAAAGCTTCCACGCAAAGGTACGTGTCCCTTCACCTGTCTCTCTTTGTCCTGCTTGTCCAGTCGCTATAAAATGTTAGGACAATGGAATTAACACTGATGTGTTTGGGTCACATGGTCAGAACCCACCAATGCTGTGATGAAGCTGAATCAAATTCGACCTGGGCTTTTGTACCGGGTCGTATCCCAAACTGGGCCTGAACACAGCCCCCACTTCACCATGGCAATAGAGGTGGATGGAAAAACATATGAAGCTACTGGATCATCAAAACGTGGAGCCAAACTAAACGTGGCAGTCAAGGTCTTTCATTCTGTTATTTCAGATATATAGAGCTTTTTACAACAGTGCATTGTCTCTAAACAGTTTTACACACACACACACACACACACACACACACTCACCCTCAGTCACTCTCTGTTTCTCTGGTTTGACTGACCCATATAGAACTGTGTTACTTTTGATACAGCTGGATTTCTTCATAACAGCTGACTGTGCTGTTCTCGTTTGTAAGTCGCTTTGGATAAAATCTAAATGTAAACGTACAAAGTTCTGTTTTAAACTAAATTATATCCAAACTAATCTTAATAGTAAATAATTTTAGAACAGTCTGACATGGTAACGTGTGTGTGTGTGTGAAGGCCTTGCAGGGTTTGGGTGTGTCGATTCCCTCAGAGCCAAAATCAGAAGCCAATCAAAACCAAGCACTAAAGAGTGAAGGAACATCAGCCACTAACATGGAAGCTGATGGAGATGGAGTAGACGCAAGTGTAAGAGTACACACACACACACACACACACACACTCACACACTAACAAGAACCTCAAGTGCAAGTAGCTGAGTCAGCATTTTGTGATATTAAATCATAAGTATGTATAGAAGATGTCAAAGCTCCTTAAGGAACAGGAAGGCTTCTACGGGACTCACATGGTTTTATTAAACTGGTTTTCCATGGATTCTTTTCTCAGTACATCTTATATAAATCCAAAGGTTCATTCTGTATCATCTGTTTACACACCGACCTGCTGATTGTCTTCCACTTATACTGGTATTAACTCTTTTTTATTAATTATTAATTAATTAACTAATAATTCTTCATAACAGCTGACGTGTGATGTTCTCATTTGTAAGTCGCTAAATGTAACTCTTTAACCTGTGTGTGTGTGTGTGTGTGTGTGTGTGTGTGTGTGTGTGTGAAGGGTGCAGCCCAGGTCGGGCCCATTCTTACTAAACATGGAAAGAATCCAATCATGGAGCTGAATGAGAAGAGACGGAGTTTAAAGTATGAGGTCATTGCTGTGAAAGGACGCTTTAATGACAAAATCTTCACAATTGAGGTGTGTGTGTGTGTGTGTGTGTGTGTGTGTGTGTAAGAGATTCTAACATTTATTATCAACATTCTCAAGAATAAACACATGATCCTAGCGTGTGTGTGTGGGGGGGGTTGTTTCAGGTGGAGGTTGATGGACAGAAGTTTCAGGGTTCGGGTTCGAATAAGAAGATAGCAAAGGCGAACGCTGCTCTAGCAGCTCTGGAGAAACTGTTTCCTTACAGCAGCACTGAGAGTCAGAAAAAGAAACGATTTCCCACTCCAGTAAGTCTTTCACTCATTTACACACACACACACACACACAGAGGTTTATATTCAGTGTGTGTGTGTGTGTGTGTGTGTGTGTGTGTGTGCATTTTTGTCAGGGTTTTGCTGGAATGAGTGGATTCCCTTTTGCTGGGCGTGGCAGAGGAAGAGGACGAGGACGAGGATTTATCATTAAAGGTCCACATTAAGCAGTTTAATTAACACACTGTTGATATGGTTCTCAGATGTTCTTTCATCTTCAGGATGTTTTTTTGTTAGTGAAGCTTTGATCAGATGACTGAGGGAGTTTAGCTTCACTTCACCTGTGCAGTGTTTGTAAAGCCATTGGCAGCACCAACGCTCATGATGCTTCCACCTCCACGCTTCTCAGGGCGGGGCTTCCCTCCTCAGCTTCTGTTACACTAATCAGATTTAGAGATTTGTAATGAGCTTCAGGTAAAGGTTCTTAATGATGAAGTCTTTGTGTAATGAACCCTGCAGAGGGATTATGGGTTTCAGATACGGGCTCATGATCTGCAGGCATCACGTATGATCAGTTTCAAAACTTTAATCAGTTAATTAGAAGAGCGCTTGCTAAGCACCATGTCTATAGATTTATGAAGCTGTGTGTGTGTGTGTGTGTGTTTTGTGTGTGTGTGTGTGTTTATGGGCGCACATGACCTGCAGCAGCAGATTCAGACAATATGGTGGATATAGTAACTGAGCAGGCTCAGGGTTCAAACACACACATTCAGGCGTACCAGGCGGTTCCTCCCCCATCAAGTGGGTACCACAGCCAGCAGAGCCACCAGTACAGCCAGTACAAAAAGAACCCCAACACCAACGCAAACCAGAGCCACGAGATGCTGGTAGGACCTGATTATGGATACGGCTACCAGAACACGCAGAACTTCAACTATGGGGGTAAGAAATGCGCGCACACACACACACACACACACAAAAGAAATGCTAGCCTTCTGTTCTCTTGTGTATGTCTGGTGTATATGTCAGGATCCTGAAGTGAGGTAAATCCAGTGAAAGCATCACATGACGCGTCGTCCCCTTATTTAATAAAACTGAAGGCAGAGTGTGACCTGCAGCCGATCAGGCGTGAGTTTCAGTGTCTCACGTTTCTGGAGGAATTCTGCTCCATTCTTAATGATGCTGATGTTGCTCAGTTTCTTATTAATTATTTATATGAAATATTATTGTTATTATTGAATAGATGACCTGATTTTTTAAGTTTTTAATTATAGAGCACCTGTTAAACTATATTGGAGTTCATGGTTGATGTGAAGTGCCAGGTCGCGGGGCTCTGGTGCGCTTACGGTTGCCATGGTTTACCACACCAGACCTTTTTATTCTGATCTGCGCTCTGAATGTGTTTTAGCAAAAACAACCTTTGGAAGACTTTTCTTTCTTTGTTTTTTTGATACTTGACAATTCCTGAAGAGGTCTCTCTTTACAGCATATAACCCGTCTTCATATGGGGGACCCGGGACAGGAGCAGAGAATTATGGGTATCAACAGAGTGCATATCCAAACCTCAGTGGTTCCAGCAGCAGTGCCACTTACAACTACAAATAAGCATGTCCTGTACCTGCTGTGGGCGGAGCTTCAAGCTGTTCATGCTTAGTCTATCCCTGCTGTGGCTGGTGGGTGGAGCTTGTGTTTGAGAAGAGCTGATCTGAAGGTTGCTTCTTTCTTGTAATTTCACCTGGTTCATTGAAGTTCTTGTGCAGTGAAAGCTTCTGTTTTTAGAGGTGTAATTTATGTGTGTGAGCAGACAGGAAGTGAGTGTTTGTTTCTTGTGTGGAGTCGTTCTGTGTTTTGATAAATAAAAGCCTCCTGTGAGTCCAGATTGTTGATCTCTCCTCCTCCTGTGTTCTTCTGTAGCGTTACTGCACGTCATTTCAGAAACCTCAGACCTCACGTTTCTGAATCTGCACACGGTGCAGAAATAAATCTAAACAACAGAAGAGAGAGCTTCATGGCTGCTGCAGGCTGTGCGCTGACCTGCGAGTCCTGGTCAGGGTCCTGATGCTGACCGCTCAGGCTCAGCATGCTCATCGCTCATCAGACGGACTGACGGACGCGCCGGGGTTAGTCAGCATGAGGCAGATCAGCATGATTCTAAAGCAGAGGTTATTTTTAGTTATGAGAACCTTACCAAACATCTAAACATTAAAGCCGATCTTCATGCTGCCCTCAGACGGTTTGGTTTTGGCTGATGGAACGTTCTTCAGGTTCTCAGATCCAAACGGCAGCTTTGCTTCAGCAGCAGCTTTTCTACAGAAAGTGAGATTCAGTCTTATAGATCAGTTTGAACCCTGAACGCTCTCAGTTTCCTTCTCTTCACTCTGCTTCACAAAGTGTGTTAGAGGACAGTTCCAGACGAAGTCACGACCTACAGTTTATAATGTAATGAAAGCTTCAGAGAACATCGGTGCCTGACCACAGAATCATCATGCTCATGTTTCACTATTCTGGCAACAGAACGCTTTATTAGAATTTATTAGAAAGCATGAAAATGAGTTTGTGATTCTTCTACACAAGACTTTATACACGTTTAAATACACAGATCTGAGGCAGCTGAGAGTCACATGCAAACACATCATTTTACCACAAAGACAGTGACTGACTCACACGCTAAATATATATAAATAAAGTGAATGAGACGAGGGAACTTGTCCTCCTGTTGGCGCTGCGCTGTGATGCTACAGGTCTGTGAGCTTTTGTTGTTCATTATTTAATATTACATATCAGTCTCGCTCTATTCCATCATTTAGATAATCAATCAAACAGCTGAAACATTAAAAGCTGCACATAAATAGACTTTTGGTTAGAGCTTTTAGATCAAATAAAATGCTTTAAGAACCTTTATTGAACTTTTATTCAAATCTTTTAAAATGGACCTAAAAATCAGTGTGAAACGTTCAGTAATCAGTGAGGTAGTGGCTGCAGGTGTGAGGTGTTAGTATAAAACAGGAGGTGATTGCAGGGTGAGGGAGTGAGGGAGGGCGAGAGACAGAACTAAGAAGGAGTTTGTGGTGAGGAAATACATCAGAAAGCTTTTTTTAAGCTCTGTATTTAAGGTTCATATGGTGCAGTGATGAAGATGATGATGAGTTGTGATGTGCAGATGGGAAAAGTTGGGGGTGGGGGGGCAGTTCTGTTAAACAGGTCTGAAAACGTTTACCTGTCTTACTGCAGATGGCTGTTCAGGTGATCCTGCTGTTGATGCTCCCTGTGGTTCTGTGCTTCCCTCCATCACTTTCTGATTTGGAACCAAAGTTCAGTAAGTCCATTGACTGAGTGTTGAGCCGTTTGTTGGTGTTTTAAAACATTAGGCTGGTCTTTAAGGGTCGCTTCTCTGCAGTAACATGGCTGCTTGATTTACCTCGTTCCAGGTAATGCATCATCCTTGCGGTTTTTGGTGGTGGGTGATTGGGGTGGGGTTCCCAATGCCCCTTTTGTCACCCCTATCGAGTGGGCCACAGCGCGGGAAATGGGTCGCACCGCTCAGCAGCTGGGTGCGGACTTTGTTTTAGCTCTTGGCGATAACTTTTATTATAAAGGCGTGAGGAGTGTGGATGACCCTCGCTTTCAGGTCTGCATCAGAACATCAAACATAAAAGAAATGAATCTGCTTTTAACTGGTGGATTTTAAATCCTAACTTTCTTTATCGTGTTAATCTATAATCCCGTCACTTCTGCAGATCAGATTAATGTGAGATCCAAACCTGACTTGATCCTGTGACTTTTGTAGGAAACCTTTGAAGATGTTTATACTTCAGAGTCTTTAAATGTTCCCTGGTATGTTGTTGCTGGAAATCATGACCATGCAGGAAACGTTCTTGCGCAGATTCAGTACAGCAAGATGTCTAAGAGATGGTAGGTGTTGTGCTTCCTGACCAGCAGTGACCTCACCTGCTCACTGTTCGTGTTTCCTATAATGTGAATTCCCCCTCCACAGGAACTTTCCTTATTATTACTATGAGCTGAACTTTCGGATTCCTCACTCGGATGCGACGCTGCAGGTTCTGATGCTGGACACGGTGCTCCTGTGTGGGAACACTGATGACTTTCAGGACCGGAAACCCCGTGGGCCCCTGAGCAGCACCTGGGCAAACCGTCAGCTGCAGTGGCTGCAGGAGCGCATGCGTCTGTCCAAGGCTGACTTCCTGCTGGTAGCGGGACATTACCCAGTGTGGTCCGTGTCTAGGCATGGACCCACAGACTGCCTACTGCACCGCTTGCGCCCCCTGCTGCTTAAATACAAGGCTACAGCTTACCTGTGTGGACATGATCACAACCTGCAGGTGACCATCACAACCCGTCAGTTATGATGCAAAGCTTAATGTGCTTTGCATGGGGGGGGGGTGTAATCTATTTTACTACATTCATTTTAATGCTGAATAATCACTTTGTGAGGAAATTAATTGTAGTTCATATACACAATATAGGTCGAGATGTCAGTGCTGAAAAGTAGTTTGTGCCTTAACCCTACTATTTGATTTTTAATTCAGGAGTTTCTCCTCAGAACCTTTGTCTAAAAAGCTTTAGATCAGGAGCTTCTGATTGCACGTTTTGGCTCCTGGGTGTCCTTATTTATTCTTTTTTTTTTTTTTTTTTTTTTTTTGGTGACAGTATTTTAAGGAGTCTGGTGTTGGGTATGTTGTAAGTGGAGCAGGAAACTTCATGGATCCTGACGTCAGTCATCGTAATTCTGTTCCTCGAGAGTCTCTAAAGTTCTTCACAGGGAAGTCTTCCACCATGGGAGGCTTCACCCACATGGAGGTCTCCAAGAATAAGCTGGTCATCACGTTCATCCAGGCCCGTGGGACCTCGCTGTACCGTGCTGTGCTGCAGAAGCGTGACGTCGATCTGTAGCTCACCTGGTGCTGAGTGTCCCCTCAACTGAATGTTTTAACTTTGATTTTAGGTTTTACATAAACTTTTATGGTTTGAAACATTTTAAAATAAATCAGTTCATCTATTAAAATGCAGTCTGGACTTTTCCTTTAGCTGCTACACTAATTCTGATCATCAAAGATAGATTGGTGGCTTTAGCATTTTTATGGTCTGCTGGGGGCAGCATCATTCAGACTGTAATAGACAGGGCCATGCGTTGGGATTGCCGGCTTGTTAATGGACAATGACTTCCACACCTTGTGTAGGACTCGTAGTGCTGGGCAGCTCCTTCAGGGACCTAAGGGGTGCTCTCACAGGTTCTTGAGTGCTGCTGCAGTTAGACTTCATGAACTCTGTGACTCTTTAAGGGGTTCAGGTTTCTAATAGAGGCCCATGGTATTAAATATTGCTGAAAGCATGGTCTCTGCTATAAAAGCACAAAACAACTTCCTAACTATTTTAAGAACTTAAATACAGATTAAAGCTGCTGATTTTGTAGGTGATTTCAAATGCAGCTTCAGACTTCTTGGGAGCTTTCACAGAGCTGCTGAAAAGTGGTTGGTATTTTAGTCGTAATGGATCAGTTCTGATGATTCCACTTATTCTCTCCTTTGTAAATTTCTTAAGATCAAATCTTCAGCTGAGATGGAAATGGTGGATGGTGCAACACAAATTAAATAACAGGAGAAGCAGAACTAAGAGATTGAGGAACCTCATTTGAATAAATGTTTAAGGTAAGGGACCTAAAGTTCTCCATTTTTGAACACACTTCAACTGTATGCGTGTACTTTAAGGTCCTGTTAAAGGTTTTCATCTATAAAAGTAAAGCATTATTGTAGCTGCTAAACCAGAACACGCCGAAGGCAGATTTCTAAAATAACGTCTTAAATTAAGGCCTTTATCAAAGCTTCAGTGTCTGTTCTGTGTCGGGTTTTTAATAAATCTCTGAACAGTAAGCTGTTTATGGCGGCAGCTGATTCAGATCAACAGCAGCCTGAGCAAAGATACGAGAGCATGTGACGTTCCTCCACACAGAACAAAACATCTTAATTGTTGGACTATTCAGTGACACGTACCCAAACATAGCTGATTGTAGCATGAGACTGAATGTGGGTTAAGGTTCGAGTTCCAGTAAGGCTAAAGGTTTTCACTGAAACTCAACATTAGGTTTTATCTTAAAGATGCTGTTAAGTCTTTACAGGACACACAGCGCTAAATCAGGGTTCAATCAGACAGCTTGCTAAATCAGAATCTCATGGACCCTCTGCTGTGATTCTTTGTGGATAAGAGCTTGTAGTGGATGATGTAAAAGATGCTGGGTTTGATGAAACAGAACGTTCTGTCTGATGACAGGTCACATAGCTGGAGGCCTGATATGAAGCAGATCTTATGATGATGGAGACTAACTGTGGGTTGTTTATCTGTGTGGAGGTATATAAAGGGACAATCCTCTTTCCTCCACACTGATGGTTTGGCAAGGATTTGCAAATGAATCGGTTCGTTGCTGATCTGAGGTATTACTTCAATAATTTTAGAGAAATCTACAATCTCATCTGTATCTATTGTTCTGAATGCTGTGAGAAAGTTGAAGAGTTAAAGTGTGTCTGTGGAAGAGGAGCTGCAGGAGGACATGAATAAGAGAAGTAGTGAAGTGCGTGAGAAGGACCAGGATCTGCTGAGGGTCCGCAGAGTGAGCGGAGCTGAAGCTTCACAGCTCGCTCAGATGGAGAAGATGCTGCAGGAGACCAAAGGCATGCTGGAAAGAAAAACTGAGACGGTAATAAAAACAAAAGGCTGTGGGGAAACGATGGGTCAGTATCACGTCCTACTTCTTAATTAGATCCTCTTCACTCATGGGGAGGGGGGGGGACTGCTGACTGTAGCTTTAAACGAAGCTCGCTGATCAGAAATTAAGACAGAAGCATCAAGAAACTTTCTTACATTCTCTTAAATGTTTTATTCTTATGAGTAAATGAATCCTGGACTTTTAAGAACATTGTATGATTATCTTTGAATTGATCAGCTCTTTATGTTTGACTTCTGTAAAGATACAACCAAATCCATTTACAGAACGAACAAAGGACTCGTTAATTTTCTGATTAAATGATAAAGATGCCTTTTCATCAGATTATAGATTATTTTCTTGATTTATTTACTGGATTTTGTTAAAATTACAGGTGAATAGTTTCTTCAACTATTGTGTTCTTATGATTTAAATATTACCATCATCTTTGTCCATTTTAAATAAAGGACCTTTTAAATGTTCATGATAAATTAGGATACAGAAGGAAAGCAACATTAATAATGAACTCTAATAATGAACATGTGAACTTGCCTCAGTTGTGAACGTGTGGCTCAGTCTGTTTGTGTGTTTGCTCTGCAATAGACAACCTGTTTTCCATCTTTAGAATTCTCACAACTTTTTTTTAACATGAAGAAATATGAAGATGAATAAATGAATAAAGCCTCCCATCTTAATTTACGTTGATAGTTGGTTGAATGTAGGTCATCCAGGTTCTTTTCGTTTTAAACCTCCATGGTCGGTCCTCACTAATCCGAGGTTCTGTAATTATTTGTCACTCAGTTTCAGAGTTGGAAGAAAAGGTCCAGCGCAGTAAACGTGACCGCCGGAACTCCCTGCACCGCACTCAGCTTCTGGAGAGCCAGATGAAGACCGTGCGGGGTGAACTGGTCGATACACTGGATCATCTGCAGGTTCTCAGAGACGTCCTCCGCCGCTCGCAGCAGAAAGCAGAAGAACGACAAGCGGCCATGGAGAAGCTCAACGCTGAGCTCAGGTGAAGGGCTCTGAGGAGGAGGTTCTGAGAAAGCCACAGGCTCAGCTGAGCAATGAGAGGGGGTCGGGGAACCCAAGCTTTTCCATCTCATCCAGTGTGATTCTCATGCTCTTGAACAGATTGTACATTTTAACGACAGTGACTATGCACGTCCTGTTCTGGTGAACTTGCTAAATGCATTGCTGTAGATGAAACTGATGCGATAAATCCAATATGACGTGTTCACCTGGTTCCTCTAGCTGATGGATATAAAACTCTGAAGCTCTGATGAAGCTCTGATGAAGCTCTCAGCTGTTTCACATCCGTAATTTATTATTTTTATTTAAATCTGATTGTTTGATCCCGTTATGTCCTAAATGTATTGGATTAATATTCTGTGATGACCCTTTCATGCTCATCCATATTCCCACGATATTCTTCCATGAGCTCACACTACGACCAGAAAGACTGAAATACTTCACAGTGAACAATACCCAAAACCCACCCAAGACCACAGAACCAGGAAAAATACTAAACTACCTGACACACCTACATTTGAAGCACCAGATAAAGGTTGTAAAGATAGACGAGAAACACAACCCTATGTAACTTCCATCAGCTCATCATTTAAATGTCATCATTCAGCAGAGGATTCCACTTCATTAATACTAATGATTTTAAATGTTTTCCTGTTGTGTGTGATTGTAATTTCATGTATCCATGTTATGTTATATAAAATACACTGTGGCTGTAAAATAAATGAATAAATAATGTTTTTGAATCTATTGAAGTAGTGTGAATATAAAACAATATCACATAAAACACATTTTAATCCTATATTCATGTTAACTTTTATTTACATGGTTCCAGGCAACAAACAAAAGCCACGTAATTAGAATAAACGGATATTTTGCAGGTTCTCCACGTTCCATAAACGGTTTCAGGGTTATTATGGTTTGCCGTTTTGTCCCGCCTCCTCTCTTCTCCTATTGGTTAGCGACAGCGGTCTGATTGGCGGATGGGCGGGGTTAGTGAGTGCAGAGAAGCGGATATCCTGGTGCAGTGCATTGTGGGTGTGTGGTGTGAGGGGTAATGATGAAGGTAATTTATTAAGTCTGTTTTTTAGAGACGCTCTGCGTTATGGCCGCGGCTCGAACCCACTGACCCACTGACCCACTGACCCACTGACCGGGGGAGCGACTTTAATGCTGAGGTGAGCTTAACGGAACGGCTGATCGATCTGCGGCGGCTCTTTGATCTCTCTGTAGTTTAACACGCGCGCTGCCTCTTTATTCACACGCTCTTTGTTCAGATGATTTAATGATCAAAGGGTTTGATGATC
>JAFMOD010001891.1:15951-30912 GCA_019802435.1 Corydoras maculifer | reverse complement strand
TATATATATATATATATATATATATATATATATATATATATATATATATATATATATATATATTTTTTTTTTTTTTTTACTTTATTGTATGTTCCTATCATCTTGTCGAAGGTCACCCAGGTAGTTTGTAAATAGTCAAACAGCTTTATAGAGAATACTGGCAGGGAAATGAGTATACTGGTTTTCATTGAATCATTGCATGTGCCACTTCCTATTTCAAGCCTCTGTTGTGGTTGATTTAATTCAATTGCTTTGAGGCTATCCGGTCCATGACTTACCCTCAATGGTTCTTAACTGTAGCTATATTCTTTCGGCTGTGAGTCACTCCTATGGAGTATCAGATGACTTCTTTCTTGCCATTTTTTGTGATGTTTGGTTAATAACTTGCCTCCAACACAGGACTTTTGACAAATGATTGCTGATTGAACTCAGAAGGTGACTGTGTGGCTTCTGACTTAAAACATACACTGCTATTTTGGAATACAAGAGCTCTTTCCCAAATAGCTCCTTTTTCTACTAAATAAAAATAATCACAATACGGAGCAAACAAGACTGATTGGAGAGACTGGCGAGATGTTTTCATAGTAGTAGAGCTGTAGAGCAAATCAACTGATAAAATATTACATTAGGACATGTAATCGGACAAGTCTAAGTGGTTGTAAAGAGTATAAACTTCCGCAGGGTCCCAAAGAGAAAGTATGTCAAATATGGTAATTAAATCAATGGCGTGGATTTTTTTAGGAAGTGCACATGCACAAACACGCACGCATGCACACGCACACACGTTTGCACTTATAGATTCTTGCTAAAGTTTATTCAAAATCCTATATGTATTTATCAATTGCAGTACAATATATTTTTTAATTATTATTATATATTTATTTCCATCTTAAGATTACATGTGTGAAATGTTAATGCCATTTCTTAAAGGAGGTATAAAGGGGGAAATTGTAAAAGATGTAATGTGAAGTTTAAACATTAACACCAAATAAAAAACCTTTATTCAATTTGTTTCTGTCCTCACATTACTATAAACATTTATGTGAAACTACATTTCTGGTGGTGCTGCCATACCCACTGACCTTTAATTTTTCCTGTTAGAGGGAAACCACTAGGGATTTTTCGTAAAAACACCAGATGATATCATGGTTGCATCACAATGCTATATGGCTTAGGTGGAGTTTGAATAGAATTTAAGCACAGAAAAATGTTTATCCAGTCAAAACTGCATTGTTCATTCAGCTTCAGATGATGACCCACACAGTCCCCATCATAATTTTTTCTCTAACTCTAAGCTGTAAGCAAAGACACTGATGAAATAAAACATTATGTAAAAAAAAAAAAAAAAAAAAAGATTCATTTAAACATTTGTTATAACCTTTAATGTCTTAAGTCACAATGTTCATTCATTCATTATCTCCCGCTTTATCCACTATTAGGGTTGCGTTGGGGTTCCCCATGCCCATCCAGGGGAGAACGTTTCAGGCACTGGGCAGATAGACCCAGGACGGGGCACCAATCCATCGCTGGGCACACACTCACTCTATATGGGGCAATTTGGAGAATTCAATTGACTTGATCCATGTTTTTGGACTGTGGGAGGAAACCGGAGAACCCGGAGGAAACCCACACGGACACGGGGAGAACATGGAAACTCCACCCAGATGGGGATATGGTGATTCGAACCGGGAATCCCTAGCGCTGAGAGGCGAACGTGCCAACCACTAAGCCACCGTGCCGCACAGTCACAATGTTATTTGTCTTTAATGTTTAAGTGCTGACTGAGGACTGACAAAAAAAAAACGTCTTTTATTGCCCAAAAATGGTTAATCAATTTTTTTTTTTACTTTTTACTCTAAACGGTTTGTTGTAGACAATGTGCCATACATTTATTATATATCAATAGTTATCTTACTATTTTTAAAATCAGATTCAGACAATTTATCAACTCAAGTTTTTAAGTGCAATCTCAATATCTAAGGCTAAAACAAGGAGTGATGCTGGGACAAAAAGGGCCTCTGCCCAATGTAAAGCCAACAAGTCAACAAGTATTAAAGTCAACAAGTATTAAAGATGAAAACAGTTTTTTGAAGGTCAAGGGGTTCATGTCTGGACACTTACTGTAAGTTATTCTCTGCACCCAACAAAAATCCCAAAAGTATTCATCCATCATCTTCCGGTTTATCCTCCATTAGGGCCCCATATAGACACACTTTATATGGGGCAATTTGGAGAATTCAATTGACTTGATCCATGTTTTTGGACTGTGGGAGGAAACCGGAGAACCCGGAGGAAACCCACGCGGACACAGGGAGCACATGGAAACTCCACCCAGATTGGGATTCGAACCGGGAATCCCTAGCGCCGACAGGGATGCGTTCCGCCCCCCAAAACTATTTAAACTGTAAAATGTATATAATCAAGTACTTAAAACTTTACTTATAATTTGATATCTATATGAAAATAAATAAATGAAGACATTTCTGCTTTTCAGTTACTGTGATTGCTGCTGATTCCAAGTTGCTGGATAATTTTGTATGTGGCAAACATGGAAGCAAGTAATAAAAGCAACAATAACTGGACAAAAAAAATTAACTAGACACAAAAACATTGTTTACTTTTAATTAACAAATTTAGTTGAGGAGCTTAGAATAACACCAAAATTATGAGGCTTAATTGGAACAAAGCATTTCATTTTTATTGACAGATCAGTGGTTTAGTAAATAATAATTAAACAGACTATTTTTTACCTTCATGTGTATCATTTTTTGAACTGACTGAAAGCAAATTAACCAATAAAAACAACTAATAAAATTAATTTTTAAGTCTGCATCAAACTATCCTATCTATAGTCAGACTATCACAAAAAAGGGTGACAACGTTTATGCAATTTTTGCAGGCATGTTGTTAAGACATTAACAGAACATAATGAAAAATACACTGTAAACTTAATGTCACACCTTGATGCTTTAAATGCAATTAATAGTTGTGTAATTGATGATAAATACAATTTGATGTTTATAGGCTCTTTTAGCAGTGATGACTTTCATTTTTGGCATTTCAGTATTTTTACACTGAATAGAATATGTGAGCACTAACATAAACACAAAAAAATTTTCTGCATGATCCAACTTGAATCATTTAATTAACCTGCTGTTATTTTAGCAAATCTTCATCTCTTTATTGGTCCTATATTTTCTTTTCTGCTTAGGAAAATAAGATCAACACTTAATTTTATGGGGTGTAATTGGGTAACACCCACAATTGTAGAATTGTTTTTTTGTCACTAAAAGCAACCATCAAGAAAAGAAAATCTAAAAAAATTAAGCTGCAGATATTTTTTCAGGAATTCATCTGTAACTCATCAAAAGGCAAACACACACCAGTATTCATGCCCTACAAAGCTTTATTACTAGAGGGACTATATCTAGAGTCTCAGTGCAGTGGAGCACTCCTTCATGACATCAATCTTCTACAAACATCAATCAGAGTTGCTTCTTTGTGCACAGACCGATTTATAGGGCCAGCAACACTTCAGCTGCTAAATCTACAGCCTAAATAACTACTGCCCACCATGAGACCAGGTCCATATGCTGCACCTTCTATTTAAACAGGAAGAAGTGTGTTTATGAGGAAAATAGGCAAAAACACACTTCCCAAAACCCACCATCTGGGCCACTACTGGTTTAGAGAAATGAGAAATGACAGAGGTGAACAGAGGTCAGAGTTACTCTGTATAATCATCTTTGAACTGGAATGTTTATTTTTTAATAAATAAAAATTAATCAATTAGCTTTTCTCATTGAGAAGTTACATTGGTCACACACATTCCTAAGAGGAATTGAATCAGTTAACTCTCAAAACTGACTAAACATCATGTTAATGGTCTTGATTTCTTGCTTTTAAAATAAGTAGCAATACAATTTTACACAGATGTGGCGAAATGTGTGTAAGGGCATGAGGGTTTGTCTAAAATAAAAAGCGTATAAATGATAAGCATCTGGTTGTTCCAGATATTCTACTGCTAATGTTAGAGAGTGATAAGAGTTTAAGAGTTTTTTTGGTATAGAGTGGACTCTGTTACACACAATCAAACAAGATGAACACTGGTGAACTGATGGACTATGAAATGAACACACACACACACAATGTTGTAATGCTAAGACTGTATTACTTTGCACAAAACTGCAATTTGCACAAGTTTTTGCATTTTACACTTTAATAAATTTACATTTGTGCTTCTATAAAACGTCTATGCTGCTAATTGTACATCTTGATTATGTTTCTTTTTAACTCGTGTATCATTTACTCATTACCATGTACTGACACGACAAACTCTCTCTTTATTACTTGTTTAGATTACAAATGTCTTTCTGCATTTATTAAAGGCCGGTTTGTATTTATTGCACTTTTGTTAATTGCACTGTATTTTATACTGCTTGCACTTTTTGGTTCTATGTTGTCTCATTTCAATACGTACTTGTTTGTATCTGAAATATATAATTGTCTATATCTACATCAAATCATCCAGCTTACTAATATATTTTTATTGCTGTATTATTGATATTACTGTATCTTACTAATAAAATATTAATTCTTAATTTAAGAACAGGTTTTCTGCTGTTAATTTGTAAAGATTTACAGGTGGTTCTTTATATAGAACTAAAAAATGCATAAGTCATAAGGTTGAAAGTGTTCCTTCTGGGATGCTTATTGTGACTGAAGAGTGGTTATAGAAGTAGTTTCTTTGTTCTGAAATACTTGTCAATGTTTTTTTCTGTTGTGAGTCTAATGATTAGGTTCTGGGTTGTATTGTATGTTATGTATTATAGTTTAGAAAAGTGTGATATGAATAATATTTACAAAAATGAAAGGACTAAAAATCTGATTCTCTGACTAATATGTAATTGCACTACTAAATTTAATAAGTAGGGAAAGCAACATACTTTTGACCTTTATTTGATATAAATATAATAATATATATATTTTGGCTAGTTACTTTTGGCTAGAACTGAATACGTGGCTTCTGTTTCACCTAATATTTATTTCATAGTGTCAGAGGATGTAATGGATGAATAATCAGAAGGTTCCAAACTCCCAGGTCAATTAAAAACATAAAATATTATATTTCCAGGCTTCTTAGAGCCGAGATATTTACTTTCTTTCCCTGGTGCTTACTGTGATTTTCTGACTGTTCTAGTAATGCTAGTCATCACTGGACAGACATCTGTATGAGTTTTACAAGCAGATGTTGGTTCATTCTTTGGAGAACATTTTAACTAGGCAACCATGTGACACAGGTATAAGGAGCCTAGAGTATTAAGCAGATTTTAACTATTAGATCACTCACAACTTAATAAAGCAGATGATTAGATGTGCTCTAAATTAAGACAGGTTTACATCTACATTGAAACAACCAGCTTTTAAACTGTGTTATCTTTACTTTGTAAGTACTATATGGCTTCTAATTGTAAATATATCTTACTAATATAATTGTTTTGATTTTTTAATAGGCTCCTGTAGAGTGTTTATAGAAATTGTATTTTTGATTGCTCTACTTATATTACCTAGTAGCATAGTAAGGAAAAACTTGCCATTGCAACACAATGATGTGTGATTATGACCAAAGTGTTGTCCAAAAGCCAATATCTGTAATGATTTGGAGTACATCAATGCCCATGGCACAGGTGAGTTCCATATGCCTGAAGACACCATTGAAGCAGAACTGTATGTAATGATTTTACATAAACATATTTCGCCATAAAGAGAAGATCTATTGGTTATTTCCACTGTTGTTTCAGTGAGGCAATGTCAAGCCTCATCGTGTTCTGCTGCAATAAAGTGACTAAACACAGTGTGTGTTCTTAACTGACCTGTCTGCAGCTCCCTACTTTTGAAAATCAATTGTTTAAAATGATTAAATAATATAACTAAAAGAAAAAGTATTTGAGTGATGTACTTTTATTAAGCATTTCTACACGTCAAAAAAAAAGACAGATCATTATTTTTAATGGGACATTTTTAGATCTTCCTTCAGGGAAAGGTACTATGTCAACACGAGATGAGTTAGGGGTGATAAGTGAGGTAAGCAACCTATAAGGAGCCTATATAAGGAATAATTGTAAAAATTGTGTTTTGTTAAACTACATGTTACAGAGTTGGATAAAGATTAACGAACAATGAGTGAAACTACAGCCTCCAGCTACACATCCAAACTACACTAAAGTTGTACAGATAATCAACACAGCGGAGATAGAGTCAGCATTTGCCTCCTAAAAACAAAATTAGTCTAAATTTAAATCAATCATTAGGCAAAGAACCATGCAATATGTACACAGTTATCATGCTGAGGATTTTCAGGTCGAGGTCAGGTCATTAGGGTGAAGATTTAACCCTTAAAAAGCTGACAGATACAAGACATTTCTATAGAGTTCTTTAAATTGTTTACAATGATTTCTACAGTTGATGGAACATTTACAAACTGAAAACAACGACCTTGACCGAACCCTTAGTTTTTATGATGACTTTAAACAATGCATTAGGTTGGGCATTAGGTCGAATTAAAAGTAACACTAGATGGAACTTGGATCTATACATCTCTCAAACACACAAACAAACAAAAACAACTTTAAATTCTTCTACAACAAATTATTATTGTGAGTAGTTAGATGTCGAAAATTATAAATGGAAGATTTAGTTGGCAATGTTGTACAAAATGAACATTTGTATGAACACAAATGTATGAACACAAACTCATGTCCGGTTGTATAAATAAAAAAATATATATCACCTGCCTTGAATTTTCTTGGTCTTATACAAGTCTACAAATAAGTTTGATCATTCTGTAAGTAAGTAACCCACAAAACTTTAACAACTTAAACATTTAAGTAAATCGAAGAGGCGAGTGATCACACACTATGTTACCTATAGTAGTATTTATTTAATCACTTTCCAATAAATTTATCCTGTACAAAGCTGCTAGATTAACAATACTTTGCATATTGCATATTAAGTATTTAACATTGAAATAATAATCAGAATGGTTTGAAATGATTTGTACTATCATACGGTGGCTTAGTGGTTAGCACGTTCACCTCTCAGCGCTAGGGATTCCCCATCTGGGTGGAGTATCCATGTTCTCCCCATGTCCGTGTTCCTCCGGGTTCTCTGGTTTCCTCCCATAGTCCAAAAACATGAATCAAGTCAATTGAGTTCTCCAAATTGCCCAATATAGAGTGTGTGTGTGTGTGAGTGAGTGTGTGCCCAGCGATAGATTGGCGCCCTGTCCGGGGCGCCCAGCGCCCAAGACGTTCTCCTCTAGATGGGCATGGGGAACCCCTCCGCAACCCTGATATAGGATAAAGCGGAAGATAATGGATGGATGGATGGATTTGTACCATCTACAAATATGGAGAAAATTGTTATTCATTAGGATAGATAAAAAGTAAAAGATAACTAAGAGTAGATCATATGAATTTCATATTTCAGAAAATTTATTATTTAATTTTAGCAAATAAAATATCAATTATAACATTTGTTTTGAAAGGCAGACAGAAAACAATTCTATGCTGCCACCTGGTGAACACGTGTAAAATTCTAAGAATAAATTGAATAAAAATAAAAAGAATAAACAAAGTGGTGAACAGAGGTTTAAATTATCACATGTATAAACTAACTTTTTACTCTCATTCGAAACTGCTAAAACTACAGACTCTTAGTGGTGTTTCACTTGAAAAAAAAAAACATGGAAAAGCACCAAAAACAGGTCCACAGTCCATCACAGGACGGGTACAGACAAAAACATCGCAATTTAAAACAAGTCTAAAATTCAGCTTCATGCATAATCTTAGATTGCAAGAAGAAAACCATGATGGGGAGAAGATGCAAACTCCATACCATGGCCACTAATTTGATAAATAATCCCAAAAAGTTATTGTTGTGATGGGATAGCATTGATTAGATGTTCTTTGTTTAGTCTCTGTTGTATTGTGGGCATTCTATGAGGATGTGTTTTATGGCGATCAGTGTTTGGCAGTCTTTTCATAATGTGGCTTCTCCTAATAAAAGGTGTTAGTTTGTTAGTATTGTGTGGCCAATTCTGCATCTGGTATGCATATAACTAACATTCTAAATGCACATGTGATTTGGTTGTTTATATACAGTACTAGACCAATCTGTATATATTTGTACTTTGTTTGGTTCCAATGTCATCTTTCAACAAAACAAGGATATTCAAATGTAATAAAACTTGTTTACAAATAAAAAAACAAGTAATCTTGCACTAGATGCTATAAACACAATAGGACTGTTTAAAATTAACAAAAAGCAAGCAAATAAAAGCTGAAGGAGAAAGTATGGCGGCTCTGGAATAGCGAAAAAAGTTGAATACAGTGAAATTTCACTGTACTCTTAGGTCATTTAAAGATCACTGAATAATACTAATGACAATTTAGTTCAAATTTTAGCTTTCATTACATTCCAAATGGCTCAGAGGTTTATATACATGTGATAAGTAGTGCATAGTGATAGTAAGAATTGGCTTTAAATTATTTAATTTGGGTCAAATGATACAGGAAACCTTCATCACACTTCTTACAATAAGATTCTGGAATTTTGATTCATTCGTTAAAACAGAACTGCTTTAAAAATCACACATTCTATTTCAGTTCTGCCCATTTTTATAACATTAAGGTCAGGGCTTTATGATGGACACTTCATGAATTTTACTGTTTTTAAGCTATTTAACTTTAGATATATGGACTTCCATAAGCCGAGTACATCCGTAGCAGTAATCTCCANCTTCATCACACTTCTTACAATAAGATTCTGGAATTTTGATTCATTCGTTAAAACAGAACTGCTTTAAAAATCACACATTCTATTTCAGTTCTGCCCATTTTTATAACATTAAGGTCAGGGCTTTATGATGGACACTTCATGAATTTTACTGTTTTTAAGCTATTTAACTTTAGATATATGGACTTCCATAAGCCGAGTACATCCGTAGCAGTAATCTCCAAATGCCTTAATTTACAATTACAACTGAAAGATCAATTTATATACTTTAACTGTGACATGATCTTATTTATGCTCTGCATCATGATTAAGATTGTGCATGGCTCACTTTTCTTTACCAAACACAACAATGGTCATTAAGACCATTAACAGACCAGCAGATATTTCTAGAAACATTAAGTTCTTTTGTCTCATTCTTGATTCCTCATCGCTAAGTCGTATTTTATGTTACGTCACTAAACAACTAGTTGTAATGTTGATTTACATTTTAACAATATCCTTAATTATCCTCACAAGATTGTCTGCTGTTTTTGGTTTGTATTTTTCCCCTCACTGAAGCATCTTCACCTTTACAAAACTAACAAGCCTCCATACTGAACAGTATGATAGCTACACAGACCCATGGTGTTTAAACGTGCATATAATTGTTTGAACAGATGATTGTGGTAACTTCAGGCATTTGGAAATTGCTCGCCAGGATGTACCAGGAGAGTGGTGGTCCACAATGGTTTTCAGATGTCTTGGCTGATTTCTTTTGATTTTCCCAAGATGTCATGCAAAGAAATAGAATAGGCCTTAAAGGTGCATCTTAAAATACTGCCACATATTCATCTCTAGTTAACTTAAAATGCTTTTAACTAGAAACTTTAAAGGTACAGTGAGTTAGGCGATTTAAACTTCCAACTCAATAGAATTTTAATATTATAAGTCAAATGAAATGAGCTGTCAATCTTTGCTAAAATACTGCTTGTGTCACACACCAACAACTAAATTTCCTAAACTGAATAAAACTATAGTTTATTTACAATGGCATTTGTGGAAGTAATAAAATATGTTTAATAATTATAATGACAATCTGAATGACTAACAGTGGACATAAACTAAATATTAAGCTAATCTTTTCCTTCAATTGCTCTATGTTTTATTATTGTTTAATTAGAATCTGTCCATTACATTTTAAATAAAGCATGTTTTAGGTCTTAACAGTAGATGAGGAATTTTTCACTACAAATCATACATTCAGCATCTAACATCAAGTTAAATCTTTTAAACAAACCAATAAATAATTGGCATCCTTTTGATGCAATAAACAGCATGTATTTAGGATGTTTGGACAACTTTGTGTAAAATCTATTGAGTCATGGTATCTACCTCGATTTTACATCATTTCAGAACACTTGACTACATTTAGTTATTCAAGTAGTGAAATTTAAATAAGGTGCATTTATTTAATAAAATAACAATTGAGCAGTTGTCCTAATTTATGCAGTTGTCCTAATTTGTTTAAAGGAGTAACTATATCAAGGCTAATCAGATCATGAAATCATTATAAACTAAATAGTTTTTCCACCAACCCACAGTCAGACCATGATTACCCTCACAAAACATGGTCAACCATTAAGGTTCATGCCAAAAGTAAGGTGTGTAAACGTCACAAAAAACACAAAGGCAACTTCTAAACCAAAAAAGTCTTTTTCCATATTTGTTAATCTTTATAACTAGCCATGTTTTGTATAACTTCACAAACATGTTTTATGAAGATCAGACTGAAGATTTAATATAATGGTTTGAGAATAAGAGGTAGCTATTAAACCTGTAAAAATATCAAAACATTTTGATTTATTTGTATAAGTAAGCAGTCATGTCATTTTTGTGATGGTATGTTGATGTATCTGATTTCATCGACTCTGTTCTTGTGGATCTGGAGGGCGGGTGTTACCCAGCGACCACACGAGCATTGTTCCCCGTACCAATTAAAGGAGCCAAGTTTAGAGCTGCACTTTGGACACAACAGCTGGAAAACAGCGTTCAAAACAGGGTTTTACCCCATCATATGATACAACAGCAGAATAAAGTGTTACAATTTGTAAGATCATTCTGAACATGTGTAAATAGAGTAAAATATTTTATGTTCTGTACATATTAAGCTTAAATCTGTCAGACGTCTTAAATACACATACAAGTTTTACATCCAGATAATGTAACAAACTAATGTACTACCAACATATTTAAGTCATATTACACTAAAGGCATATATATTTTTTTTTATACCTGCACAATTCAACTATTTGCTTTTTCGGTTGATGCTAACAGCACTTCATTGTCTTGTACTGGTACATAGCAATGACACCAAAATTGATTCAATCATTTAATCAACATGTGAGGAAAAGCTGTGATTATCTTTGGTTTGCCTGTGATTTTGTGCTGATGACAATCATAGCTTTGCTGATATTTAGTATAACATCATGAGGTTGAGCAAGATGCTTCTTTAACAGTTCTTGAAATGCCAGCTTTAAACAGTAAATATCCACAATGGATTATGATTTGTTTTGTTATTAATAATGGACTCACAAACACAAATCGATGACTAATATAAATGTGCACACTGTTGCCATTTACACAAACATGCACACAAGATGTCAACTAAATTATTCAGATATAGTATACAACATTATTGAGTTTTACAAAAAAAAAAAAAATTCAGAAGTTGAATATGTACATATCTCTAAAACCTTTCGCCTAAAGAGGAATGAATGCATAAATTATAAAACTGTTATATCACCTAGATAAAAGATGATAAGTTTACCACCCTATCAATGTCATTGTACTGTAATACCTGTTCCATGGTGTAATGGGAGTAAAGAAAGCATACAATGTTCTTTTTTGTTTTTTTTACTTTACTTAAATGAAATGAGGGAAAATATTCTTTTTTTGTACCTGACCATCCATGACACCGAGCAATGCCTCCTCCATCCACTGCACTGGTTCTATAAAGTAGGATGTGCACTGGGTGAGATCTGTTGCAGGTCCTGAGCTCATTCTCTTATGGGAGAAAGCAGAGGCTCCAGTTCCTACAGTGTGACTCAGCATACTGGAGTGACGGAACAGCATGCGTCTACAAATAAACAAAAGAAAAAAAAACACTGAACACTAAAACAATGAAGGTAAATACTTTAATTTAAGGCAAATTCTAACCTGCACTTTCTGCATCTGTAAACAGCTTCACTGTTTTGGGTTTGTGCAGGATCGACAGCGAACACATCTCTGGGGAGATTCTGAAGCTCTGAAGTAATAAAACAGGCAGATTACACATTTAATATGTGTAAGAAATTGTAGCTTTTTTTGATTAGCCGTTTTTAGGACAGCTATACATATATAGTAGACAGTAAGAGCTTTAGATACTGGACAAAATGTATATCAGGAAAAAACTGATTAAATTGGACTTCACCTCTGCCTGTTGAAATGCATTTTATACTCTATGACTGCAATCACAATCACCTATTCTTTAATACGTAGTAATAAAGAAGTGTAGGCAAAAATGGCAAGTATGTCTGGTATACAGTAGACATATAAGCAGTAAATGAAAATTCCCTATATGGTCCATCAAATTGGAAGCTATTTTAGATGCTGCTTTTTCAATTTTGCAATATTTTAAGACAAGTAGGTTTTAACTGAATTGTGTATCATCACAGGACAAATTTCATCAGCTTGTCAAGCAGTCATAACAAATTTTACTAAAATGTAATTATGGCTGTTCATTAAAAAAAAAAAACAATGAGAAATTTGGTATGCACCTAATTGGGATAATTATTATTTAAAATAGGAATGAGTGGTGGCAGGGCGTACCTGGATATTTCTCAGTAACTTTCTTCAGTCTGTACTGTTTGTATAAAGGACTACTCATGTCTACTTTACAGTCCATGGCTTGATATAATGTCAGCTGCTCAAGAAACTCCTCATTTATCCTGATAAATAAAAACAGTTTAAAGAATTCTGAAGTCAGTAGTAAACTCAATACTGACTTCTGAATTGTATCTGTGCTTTACATACTTTACATCTGGTTTAATGTGCTGCAGGTTTGTGTAGGCATCCTTCAGACTCCACTGCTTTGTCTTCATTAAATAAGCAGCAATTACAGCAGCACTTCTACTCTGACCTGCTTGACTAAATTAGAAAAAAATAAAATATGAATGAATTATTCATATATATGGTAAACCACAAAATTTAAACTAAAAAGGCATTTAAACAAACTAATAGTATATATTTATTAATGCAAGTCAATCTTAATAGTAATATTTTTTTAAATTATGGATAGAGCATCAGGATGTGATGGTGTTGTGCTTGTATGAAAGGTTCAGACACAGCGGTGCAGCCGGAGTTTTTTAACATCTTAGAGTCACTTCTTGGACTAAGTACAGTACACCAATCTAAAATGTCAAGTCACTATCATCGTGCAGAAAGCAGTGTTAAAAACTAAATCATTACTGCTTTTTCTGATTCGACCAGTGCAACTTAATAACATTATCCTCATCTAAGACTTTCTATTGTAAGACGAATGTACTTACCATTGCACCACCATGCTACCATTTGTTGTCACTCAATAATTACTTCTTAATATTTGTATATATCATATATTACCTCTTAACAGATAATTTTGTTGACAAGCACATATTTTTAGCAATTTTTCCACCATTGCATTGCAAGAGTCAATTTTCCTTTGTACTTCAGTACAAAACTTCCTAAAGGAATTTACCAGTGAACAAGAACTCCACCGGCCTTTTGATTCAGCGCATCAAGAATAAACTGCACACAGCTGTCCAGTTTACTGAGGAGATCTGTGCTGGAATCATCCAGAGCATGGATGAATTTGGTGTGAAAACCATTCAGTTCTGGTTGTTCAGCATCAACAGTGAGGATATGAGTGATTCCTGCTAGTGTCAGAGCCTCGAGATTCTTCAGATCTGACACAGAACCAATGAACACACCACCATCTACCGAGATCATCTCACCACCTAAAACAAAATTACTTATATTTTTTTCAAAAAAAACATCCACAATGGCACAATCTAATTGATAAATTGTAGTCATGGATTTAAGTTTACATATCACC
Organism: Corydoras maculifer; assembly: GCA_019802435.1. Classification (NCBI taxonomy): domain Eukaryota; kingdom Metazoa; phylum Chordata; class Actinopteri; order Siluriformes; family Callichthyidae; genus Corydoras; species Corydoras maculifer. Next base: position 17,006 of record JAFMOD010001891.1, on the reverse strand, counting down.
TAACTAACAATCTTTACTACATAAGTGCTTTAGACAGTCTTGTATTTATTGTCAGTTCACCATGCTGTTCTAAGCTCAAATACAAAAAAAATAAAACACTTACCTTGTGTTGGAAGTACTTTTCTGAATGGTATGATGCCAACTTGTTTTTTTTTTTATACAGCCACTGGATACTTTTAATCTAACAGATTGAAAATAAACAGCAACATAAATGTCCCTTAAATTACACAATAATGGTACAGTAACTTACATGAACATCATATATACACTACCAGGCCAAATCTACGTTGAGTGTCTGAACACATTCGTATTAAAAAATAAAACACAGAGAAGTTTTTCTCATCAAAAAAAAAGTTGACCTGTTAATTTTGCACTGATTCCGGGAGCCTTGACATTTCAGATATTATATATCCAAAGTGAAAATTACATCTTAAATCAGGATATTGAACAGCCTATACAGTTGCTCCTACTTTTATGTACATTACATTTACATTTAGCAGACGCTTTTATCCAAAGCGACTTACAAATGATAACAACACAAGTCAGTAATTATGAAGAAAACCAGCTACACTATAGAATTATGAAACCTGATCATTATCTGATCCTGCGCCCCCCCACACCTTTTTTTTTTATTACAACAGGTATTCTTCAGTTGTTTCTTAAAAATGCTGAGTGACTCTGTCACTCCATTTTGCCGTGGTGAACGCCACAAAGTGAGAATTAGCTCCATGGTGAGGTGGAATCACCAGGTGACAATCATCACTGGAGCGAAGTAAACAAGCCGGAGTGTATTTTGAAAAGATAGAGTTAAGGTAAGATGGGGCAGATCCAGAAATGGTCCTGTAGGCCAGAGTCAGTGACTTGTACTGAATTTGAGCAGCTACAGGGAGCCAATGGAGAGAAATGAGTAACGGAGTGACATGAGTTCACTTGGGCTGGTTGAATACAAGGCTGGCTGCAGAGTTCAGAATTAGTTGTAGAGGCCTGATTGTGGAAGATGGAAGACTAGCAAGCAAGGCATTACAATAATTAAGCCAGGATAGGATGAGTGCTTG
>JAFMOD010001891.1:0-15010 GCA_019802435.1 Corydoras maculifer | reverse complement strand
TTCTCCGGTTTCCTCCCACAGTCCAAAAACATGGATCAAGTTAATTGAATTCTCAAAATTGCCCAATTTAGAGTGTGTATGTGTGAGTGAGTGTGTGCCCAGCGATGGATTGGCGCCCTGTCCTGGGTCTATCTGCCCAGCGCCCGAGACGTTCTCCCCTGGATGGGCATGGGGAACCCCACCGCGACCCTAATAGAGGATAAGCGGAAGATAATGAATGAATGAATGAATATATATATTGAATGAATATATATATATATATATATGGATTTTGTTTTTGTTAAAAATGTGACTTTATAAACGGCTTCTTTTTTCAGAAATACTGATATACCAAATACTAATTTCATACTAATGACAGCAAAATGAATTTTAACAAGTTTAATCCTGTCAACTTTTCAATGTGTTTCAGCTTTGTTGTTTGCTCAGAAACAGTTTGTGCTTTGTTAGTGAGTATGCAAAGCACATGTGATGATCAGTGTGTCACGGGTCATGTCCCTCAAGCTTCTCGTTTAGAGGAAGATTTATAATGCACTTCCTGTAGGGAGGAGGTAGCATGAGGTGAAGTGCTACTCGTTGTCCTTCATGGAGGTCGGGACTGATCTTCTGGTTCACATTGTACATTCTCCATACATCATGAAATGTCAGAAAAATTGCTCTCAGCCTTCATCAGTTCAGCGGAACAACACAGAAATGTTATTGGGTGACTCACTGCCCTTGGGCTATGCAGACTTTATACTCTCATTTGGTATGAGTCATGGGGGCAGGTTAAGACACAAAACAAAAAGCCATGACGAAAAAAATATGAGAACACACAATTCTGTAAATTTTATAATATAAGCAATGCACTCAAACTATTCCAAAGTAGGTGAACATCTGAATGTCATCTATGTATGAGGTCAGTGATGACGAACAAGAGTGACTGATACATCAGCATTATATTTATTGATTTAGCAACTTATTATTTATCATAAGATGGGAAGAGATTAAAAGGCAGATGAAACAAGCAGGCAGACAGATAGATAGTGAGTATTAGCTAAAACAAAAGAGATTTGCATTACATTTTGCAGAGTTTGTTTTCCAAAATGACTTACAAATGAGAACACAGCACAAGTCTAATCAGGATATAAGGAATCAACATGGTGAACTGTAGTATTATAAACCCAAGCTGGCCCATATATAAATGTTGTTTTTTTTTCGTCTTTTTTAAAATTAGTATTTAAACACTAAATGTGTAATGAATATCTGTTTTCATGCTGCATTTTTGCTTTATACAGATTCAAGCATTAAAAGCATTAAGGAGTTGCTAGGTGTAGGATTTATATAACACAATCTGGAACTGTTGTGCTTTAAGGTGGATAATAATGTGTTTGTAAAAAAAGAGACATATATAAAACACATGAGGCCCCCTAATGAGCTCATGATGGACGACTGGCCACACACAAATTTTGAAAAATCATCTCCATTCACTCTTTTAAAATGTGTCGCTAAAATCATCTCCATTTGAAATAATTCTCATGAAATTGTAATATTGTTCAGTTAAATTCACAAAACTATCGAATGCGACTGTAATAGAAATGACATGTTTAAAGCCATCTGCATCTGCAACCATAGGCTATGTTTGTTGGTAGGCTACCACATGTTTTACTGTAACATTTTTATATTTAATTAATTTCCATGCTGTTTAGGGTTATATGTAGGAAAGCAAGATTTTGGAAAGGCAATTTATTTTAAAAACTGACAGTACAATTCACAGAATTTACCAGACAGTCTTATCCTTACAGAGTGACTTACAGAGGTCATGACATGATGCAGTCCATGCAACTCTGTGATGAAGGCTTCACTCAAAAGCCCAGAAGGGGCAGTTTGGATGTGTTTGGGCTTGAACGATCTAATAGTCCAGTACCTTAAGCATTGAGTCACCACTGTTCCAGTTAAACACTGAAAATAACACAAAACATATTACATAATTGCTATTTCTTGTATTGCGATTATTATATTGTTTTATATTATTGTGACAGTTTATAAAGTAAAGAGAAAAAAGAGTGGGGTTTGAAATAAAAAAGGCTTCAATTTGCCCCAAAATGTAACCTCAACCTTCTTTTAATGTTATTTTTAACACATTCACGAATACATAGGCACGACACAGAATCTCAAATCAACTCTGATGCTTTTACATATTTTCTCTCCTCCTTATTGCACACAGAATACACACATTGAGGCAATAAGTGTTAATGTTATATCTAATTTGCTTTCCTTTAGTGTGAATGCATTTTATTAGATTATATATTATGTATTACATATAATGTATAGAATTCTTAAAATTGCCCCATATAGAGTGTGTCTGTGTGAGTGAGTGTGTGCCCAGCGATGGATTGGCGCCCTGTCCTGGTTCTATCTGCCCAGCGCCCGAGACGTTCTCCTCTGGATGGGCATGGGGAACCCCACCGCAACACTAATAGAGGATAAAAGCGGGAGATAATAAATGAATTAATATAATGTATAGAAGATGACGTACGCCAATAAAGTTTTGTGAAAAAAGAGAAGACAATGATATAAATTCACACCTGTAAATTAGTAGCATTTAATAGAAATTATAAAATGGTCGGTTAAAATAAATATCATTTTTATTTTTATACATATGTTAGACACATAAGAGTATCAGCATCACAGTATGATCGTCAAGCAGGTTTTGGAACTTAATAGTTAAATATAATTAAATAGTTAAAAACCCAGCTATAACAAAGACACGGCAATTGAAAATAACAAATCTGATAAAACTTAAAAGGACTTTTATGTCAATCAGTTTTATGTTGCAGTTTCATGTTGTCCTGACATTTTGTTGTGAAATTGTTGTGGATTGTGGTTGATTTGGAGTGAACATACATGATGTATATGTAGCTAGCATATGTAGTACAGATGTTAGGAGGAAGCAAATGAATTCAGATCAGTAAGCAGTTGGAGTGCTGAGGCTTGAAGATTGTATTTAACTAAATACACATAATTTAAACTGGTTGCAATTAAAGTTGGGACAATGTTTATGAAAAAAATGAATCATGAAGGGAAATTGAATAAATACATTTGGTTTTATTTCCTGATTTTTTTGTTTAATTGTTGCATAACTCTTTTTAATGCTTGACCAGAGTAAATGAGAAAGTGAGATTCAGAATATTTGTACTCAATCATCATTGGTTTAGAGGAACAGGGCCACTTTCTTATCTGTGTGTTTGCTTTTCATCTGTGTGTCTGTGTAAGAAAGAAAGAGAGAGAGAGAGAGCAGGAGAGAGAGAGAGTGCCTGTGCTTTTGTCCTAAGGGTGAAGGATTGCAACTGATGGTCATTTCTGCTATTGGAGCTGTCTGCTTAATCTGTGCTAGGTTAAACGCAGGGCTTTAAGTGCTGAGAGATGGATAGAGAATGTGACACTGGGCAGATACACACACACACACACACACACACACACACACACTCTTTCTCTCTCTCTCTCTCTCTCTCACACACACACACAGAAAATGTCATTCTGTCATCTATTGTTTTGAACATAAACAACATGGGTATTCTCTTAGATCTTTACCTCTTTTGTTAAAATTGCAATACAATAAATCACACACACACACACACACACACACACACACACACACACACACACACACACATATATATATATATATATATATATATATATATATATATATATATATATATATATATATATATATATATATATATATAACAAACCCCTGCCATCATCTAACTTTTTGATTATGTACTTCTTAGTTACTTTTTGAATATATGTAAAGGTGTATTTTTATTTCCTTAATGCAATTCAATGGATTATCACAAAGCTAAATGTAGTTGTAGGATTTATGCTAGTGTAATAAGTTTGCAATTACTTGCAATCACTTTCAAGAGGTTCACTTCAAGTCTTACTTACTGAGCTGTTCATTTTTGTATTTTGTTTATCTATTGTCTCCATTATTATGTATTATATGTTTCCATTAGTACCTGAATACACTTATACAGTGGAAATTGCAGTTTTGTTTGAAATGCAAGGTCTTTTCTATGTATCGCTAATGACATGCAAATGCATATTTTAGAATATACTAATTAATATATTCAAATTTTAAAGAACTTTAAAAAATCTATAGAACTTTTAGTAATTCTGGTTAAGTAGTGTGTGGAGCAATCATGTGACTACTTACTTCAGCCTGCATGTTAAATGATCCTTTTACATTTTCAGAAAAGGAATGAAAGAGCCTGATATGGAAGAAAATAGGTTGCAGGAAGAGCCATATGTCTAAGTTATCTTTTCTCTTTACTTTTTTGTGCAACTTTTTTTCAGTTCTTCTTATGTACTGGTGTTGCGGCGTCCCAATCCAACACACACTCCCTCATACTCAGAAGTGTGAGTGCTGCTGACTTCTAAATAACCCTGTTCAGGAGCTGCAGCTCACCCTTATATGACCCCACACACTGGAGGGGGGCACAGGAGGGTCTTTCATCAGCCTTGCAGGGATGCATCGCTTGGAATTCTGGGAATCTCTTTCTTCTAAGATTGCTTCAAGCTGGTGGTACTCTGTAAATTCTCCAATAGACAAAGATATAAACACAGATCTGTGATGAGCCTGTGTGGCTAACGAGATATTTATAAAAAGAAACTTAGCAGCTGTTGGCTATAAATTAATCAAATAGCCTAGCTATGAAAAGTTAAACAGCTGTTTTTTTTCTTCACTTACATCTGATGTGTATTTATTAAGCAATATCACAGTGGATTTACAAGTAAAACCTAAAAAATATAAAACTGTATGTAACACAAATTGCTTCAGGAACTCTTTTTAAGATTTTGAAAGAAATTATGTAATAAATGAAGTAATAGCTAAATTATTTAAGTATTACATTTATCACAAAATGACTAAAGATGTTTTCACACGTGTTAGAGTAAGAATGGTAGGAGTGGACCCAGCAATCTTTAAATCAGAAAGTCCAGTCACCATAATCCTGTAGGTAGTTCTGATGAAGGATTAGATGATAAATAACACAAACTGTACAACAACAAATGAACCACTGCCTTTAATAGATTTAAATAATTTATGTAGTTGAGTAGTTAAACAAAGTCAACATATACAGCGTTCAAATCCCACAGTAGCAATACTGTTTTTGTACCAGTGTCCACAGTAACCCACAACCAACGGATCAGTTTCAGTGCTGTCTCTCATGGTGGAGTTATGGGTTCTTAGTCATTTAAGAAAAGAGTAAAGGGACAAGACTAGCAAGTATGCAGAAAAGTTGATACATTCATACATACATGCAAAGCTATATACATACATGCCCCATATTTATATACTGACTATTCTTTATTAATTTTTTTTTAGGTGCGTGAACACTGTGCCACAATATTTATCTATTTATCTATTTCAACTCTGCTGTCTATGTATCAGAATGTAAATTAGTGAGAATGACAGTCAATTCATTAGTGACTATTACACAATGGATTGTTTCTCCTCCTCTGTGTGTGTGTGTGTGTGTCTAGGACCTCCCCATGGTTACCCCTCACGCTGTGTGTGGTGAGATAGCAGCTCCTCAGCAGGAGATACACCACAAGCCCACAGTTAACAAGGACTCTGTGAAATTGCACGCAGCAATGGACCAGACTGAATACATGCACCTAGGTAAGATTTTATCTTTTTTATATAGTGTATTCAGTGTGCCAATGTTTATTTTTGGTCTTGATTTTTTTGAAAAGTGTTTAACACTTGTGTAATTTCGTTGTATTTGCTGTGTGCCTTGTGACAATGGACTTTGGACCAGACAGCCATAAATCCAGCACACTTCTCTCTGTGTTTACTTGCATGATGTGTAATGTCACTGCTGAAGTGTGCAGGTGATTCTGTCTCTCAGTCAGGGTCAAGGGTTGGCACTTTTATTGCACTTCTGAAATTTATGGCTTTAATTGTTTATTTAGATTCTCCATGCATAGATTTCATGCTAAAGCTTAATCAGTGGAAGATTTAAAGTGATTTATGGGATATGGAAGTTTCAAATCCTACATCCTCAAACCTAGAGCAGAAGTGAACTCTGATCAGAGCACTGAACTAAAACATAGGATGTTATTTAATTATTATATAATTCTCATGTTTTTTTAATGACTTGCATCTAAAAGTGACAAGAGCTTAAGCTGACAGCTTACATGTATCGAGTTGCAACAATTTATTTAAGTGGGTTAAATGCTACCACTTTTAAATAAGCATTTGAATAGAAATGTGTAACACGCTAATTAAATGAATATCAGTTTAATGTACTATAATACGCAACAATATACAAAAACATATTAAAAATATTTGGGTGCATTTGAGTCTATAAATCATTATATGGCTAATTTGCCTGCAAATGTGTGGCGTCCATTAAACCATTACAAATAAGTTAATAAATGCTTGAATTAAAATATACTGTTTTTTGTAAGGTAGAACTCTTTTGGTCTGCACAGATCCGTCACCACACGATATGGCTTTATGGTGTATTGGAATGTTGACAGCAAGCAAAGCTTTTAACCCATCATTTCTACCTGAATACACAAACACATTTTTGGCAATTTTACAGATACATGCTCAAAATTTATTTTAAACAAAACAAAAAAAAAAACCTCCAGATTGGTCAAATTACTTAAAATGATCTGTTGGTTGGCCTGGGGGTGGGACTGAAACCACTAACTACTGGTCAATATATATATATATATATATATATATATATATATATATATATATATATATATATATATATATATATATATATATATATATAAAGACATCCATAATAAATGTTTATAATGATATAATGGTCAGAAATAACATTTTTATTAAATACAACAATAGGAAATACAATAATAGTAAAATCTTAAAAAAGCCTTATTTATGTCTTTTCTTACAATCTGAGATATTGAGATCATGGTGTTCTCTCACTTGTAGGTCGCTTTGGATAAAAGCATCTTTTAAACGATTAAATGTAATGTATATGTATTTATTTTAGCCAAAAACTGGAATTTTGGATGAGTTATGTTTTGTAAGGAATAAAGTAAGTGTGTTTATTATTTCATCGACCCAAACACACATAAGTATGTTCTTTTGAAGAACATTTAAATTCATGACCAAGAATGGCACTGAAGGTTACGGGTAAAAGTGAACCTTATCATTAAATTCTTCAATAGCCAAATTTGAATTATTGAATACTGTTTTAAACTTACATTTACATTTCATAATTTACCAGACACTTTTATTCACAGTGATTTACAATGAGAGAATAACGTTAAGAAGGAACCATTTACACTGTCGTATTATTAAACCTGATCATTTTCTAATCTTGTTTCTAATCGAAATCAACTCAACATTTTTTTAATCAGGTCGATAAATGTGCCAAAATCAGGTTTAAATGTGGTGTAAAAAATGTGTTTGCCTTTATTAAAATGTTTTCTTTTCTTTCTAGATGTTTCAAGAGTTAATATGTGCAAAGAATCTTTATACATAAACAGTGACATATGTAACGATTAATTAGGCTAAGATAGGTTTAGATTTAACAGACAGGGTGACCTATATCTGAGACATGCCATGCCTACATCATTTCTAAAAAAACTCATATAGCCCACATGTTCCATTATAGATCTGGGCAATGTGACCTATACGGGTGCCACTTTTTTCAACTAGGAACAGTTGACCCAAGTGCCATCATTCAATGTGGCAATTGGTCACAATGAGTGTCAGCATTGTTTTGTGAAAATGGAAAAAAAATATTCAGGTTTACTTAATTTATTTTCTGATGTGCTGGGAAAGATGTTTTGTACTTCAAGAGTTAATATATGCAAAGAGTCTGCATACATAAACAATGACATATGTAACAATTTATTAGGTTGCCAATCCTGTTCCAGATTGTTTTAAAGTCTACAAGCCTGAGATGAAAATGAAAAGTGTTTTGTAGTTATGTAGCAATGCATGGCTCAGGTATCTATTTGATAGAATAATGAGAGAAAATGAAAAGAAACCCACAAGGACACCAGGAAAAGAATTGTACCTACTGATTTTGGTTTATCATTGGGAATAATTTTCAGATGACAATTGAAGGTAGCATACTCATTACTTATAATTACATAACAATTATACACAAGAATAAAAACCACGGGAATGTTTAGCATACCACAGGTTTTGTGTCTCAGAGATAAATGTGTTTTGATACAAAATGCGCAACAACACCAGACCAAAAACCAAAAGAAAGTTGAAAGGAATGGACGTAAACTAATAAATACATTTACATGATTTAAAAAATTACAAGCTCATAAACATAACTATATAACTTCATAACTTCTGAATGAGGTTTGTGGGGTTAAATTCAGGTCTTTGTGCGATTTACTGGAGTTACTCTAAAGTAAATTTCATTTTGTGTGTTCCAGGACACAGCAATGCTCTTACAAAAAAGGGACTTCTCAAAACTGCTTCCAAAATATGAAAAGCATATAATCATATTGTACATTCTATTTTAGAGTAACTAGGATAAAGTGCTTGTTTATAGCCCAGTCTTTCTCCATCCCCTTTGCACATGTGATGCAGATACTTTATATGTGGTACATTTCATCTCAATTGAACTTTCTGTGCTTTCTCTCATAGTTAATACATTAAGTGCAAATAAGGGACCAGTACATTTAACATTTAAAATGCACCATAATTTAAATAGACATACATAAAATGTAACTGTCAATGTCCAAGCCATTAAATCCGAATAAAAATGTTTCATTCTTTGAGATCGAAATGATTAGATGAGCAAAAGCAAAGCAATCATTTTCAGACACTTTAGTGATTGTGTTTGTGTCAGAAATAACGGAAAGGAATTAACTGGCTGATCATCCAGTCATTGGTGTATTATCATCATGCATGATTGCCCTGTAATTACTGAAAATAACATCTTCCTGTAAGGCACAATTAGTGTGCATTAGGTCAGAATGAACCAGGGTAATTATTTTATTATCTACAGACCTGATTTAACATCTCTGCTGTTTTTTAAAGAACTAGCACGGGGTCAATACATTCTCCAATAACTCATCCCTGCCACTTTTTTAGCACTTTGTCTGCAGTGTATTCAGCATTTAACATGCTGTAGAAGCTTTTATTCATGTAGTTGCCTTGTTTTATTTGACTTTTTTTTATTTAATTAAATCAAGCACAGAATCAGCATTTAAATTTCTCCTTAAGGTCTTTAAGCTTTTAAAACTTCTTAAGTAATGTGTTTCTAATATAGAATGCTATTTCCACCCTAAAATTAATATTTTATTAGTGTTCATTTACAGATTATACAGTTCATTAGGTTTAGTATATTAATTTGTGGTGAGATAATTTGTTTAAAAAAGCTATCATTATCTATGTAAATCCAAAAAAATGGCCTTATATAGAAACATAGGTAAACTGTAAACTGACTTATCCTTTCTGATGATCTGTGTGCCTCTGTCTTACAGGTTCCTCAGTTCATGTCGACCATAGTCACCTGAGATCACATCATTCCCATCCATCCATTGGCTCTATGGCAACACACATCCACTCATCAGTCATAAGCAGCCTGGCATCACCCTACTCTGTAATCAGCTCTCAATCACTGAACTCCAATACCAGCATACCCACTACACCTGGCATTAACTTCAATTCTCAGGTGATTTTTTTTGCAAAGAAACATAAAACTGTCCTTTTATTGTTTTGCTGTAACTTGTAAATGCAAATATAAAAACTCAACATTAAACTTTTTTTAAACTTATTTGCTAGTGCATCAAGCACTAGGTGCCAGAAGAGAAATTGATGAATTCCGAGGAAGAAAATCATTATTAATTCAGTCCAGGTAGTAACCCATTAAATTACATTTAAGTAATTAGCATTTAGCTATATATAATACTTTAAGCACGCTACATAATTAATGTGTAATGTATTAGGTATTGGGTCTCAGACTGCCTTGTTCAAGTTAAAAATTTGTTTAAATTAGTCTGCTAGTTATCTAAATGTTTTAGAACTTCTATGTTTGTGGTAAAAAAAACTGACAGCTCATGAAAAGAACTGTCCATGAAAAGGGATTAACCAAAGTCTAATTTTCAGTTTCAACGCACTGCCGAACTGGACTTCAACGACCCAATTGGGTCCTGATATTATTGTTTGTCATTAGTATAGATCTGGTCCAGCTGTATGTGTTCATTGTTTAATTAATTCTCTTCTTCCTGGTAAATTCATGTAACCTGGTTCAGCCGTGGTTTCCCTTCATGTGACTACCCTCTATATGTTTAAAAACCCTGCCTTTCCCAGTGTTCTGTGTTGGAACTTTGTTTTATGTTACATTAATGTCATTTCATGACCTATGGCTGCTTTTCACCCAATTCCTTTTGTATTAAAGACTATATTTGCACTACCTGCAATTTTGGACTCTGTCTTTTCAAACTGTGGCTTGGCTGATCGTAACACAGTTTTTGGGAGGTTGATTAACCTCAGGCGATAATGACACTGCAGAATACCCTAACGAGTTGTTATTATTAAGCATCTCACATGATGCCACATTCATGTTAGTGCAGAGAATGGTTTACAGCTCAACTCTGCAATAGTCCAGCATAGCAATAGTGCTTAATTCATTCATTATCTCCCGCTTTATCCTCTATTAGGGTCGTGGTGGGGTTCCCCATGCCCATCCAGGGGTGAACGTCTCAGGCGCAGGGCTGATAGATCCAGGACCCAGGACACATTGCTGGGCACACACTCACTCACACAGACACACTCTATATGAGGCAATTTTGAGAATTAAATTGACTTTATCCATGTTTTTGGACTGTGGGAGGAAACCGGAAAACCCGGAGGAAACCCACGCAGACACGGGGAGAACATGGAAACTCCACTGAGATTCGAACCGGGAATCCCTAGCGCTGAGAGATGAACGTGCTAACCACTAAGCCACCATGCCACCACAATAGTGCTTAATAAATTAAATAAGCAATTAAATAAGTGCATTATATAGTATGCAGTATGTATGATGGCATTAAATGGTTATTTTTTCCTAAATGAAATCTAAAGTAGTCTTTAAGGTTTTATTAAATTACTTTACTTTATATTATATTAAATTATTACTTAAATTAAACAAGTGGGTTACTAGATTTCTTAAATATGCACAAAGATAAAATATACCATCAATGTGTCTAAAAATACAAAAAAAGTAAGAATAAGATATGTGAATTGTATGTGGATTAAGTAAAGTATTTTGGTCGTTTCTGTTCTCCTGTAGATAAACACACTGAGCAGCACAGATGTTAAACATCAAAACAATATCAGTAACACTTACCAGTGTTTCAGTCCAGGCTCTCTGTCTAAACATCTTTGTTCCATCTGCGGGGATCGCTCCTCAGGTAACATGCACACAACCTACAATATACCTGTGTGGGACCAACAGTAATTGAATTTATGTATTAAAGTAAATTAAATGACACTTATTATACAGTGCATTTGTATAAACAGAGTGAATTCATCTTGGTGAATACACATATGGCATGTAAATAAGTGTCTTATTTATTAAGACTTTAGATATATGAGCTACAATTACAAAAAGACATAATGTTTAACTATTAAATCAGGTTAACTATTCTTTTTAAAGCATTTGCATGGTGAGTGCTTAAATATGCTTTCATCTTCATGGCACAAAGGTTTAAAGAAGGTTATATTTTGTTCCAGCTTGACTGTTCTCCTTTGCACAGATAGGGCCCCGTCTTACACCCTGTGAAAGGCACATTGCTATGTTCATTGCTATCTTACACCCTGCTCAAGTGCACTTCAGCACTTTGTGGGACCGGGAATCAAGTAAATGTGACAAATATGTTATCAAAAATCCACGTTTGATATTTGTGACTTTTTTATAGGTAAACACTATGGTGTGTATAGCTGTGAAGGCTGCAAAGGCTTTTTTAAAAGAACAGTCCGTAAAGACCTGACATACACATGTCGTGACAATAAGGAGTGTTTGATTGATAAGCGACAAAGGAATCGCTGTCAGTACTGCCGCTATCAGAAATGCTTAGCAATGGGCATGAAGAGGGAAGGTGAGACATTTATATTGTTCCATGTAAGCTGTAAATGTTTTTGCTTCCTTTGAACATTTTTTATCATACTTAACAATGAGTATTGCTTGTTCCTTAGAGCAAAGTAAAATAGTCGCGGGGGGTGGGGGGGTGTTCCCCATGCCCATCCAGGGGAGAACGTTTCGGGCGCCGGGCATATACACCCAGGACAGGATGCCAATCTATCGCTGGGCACACACTCACACACGCACACAAACACACTCTATATGGGGCAATTTGGTGAACTCAATTGACTTGATCCATGTTTTTGGATTGTGGGAGTAAACCGGATAACCCGGAGGAAACCCATGCGGACACGGGGAGAACATGGAAACTCCACCCAGATGGGGATTCGAATCCCTAGTGCTGAGAGGCGAATGTGCTAACCACTAAGCCACCATGCCACCCAAAGTAAAATAAATAACTCAAAATAATAATAATTTCTAAGCAGTACAGAAACAAAATTAATGTGAATTGTACAATGTCAAAAGTTTTAAGGTATTGTGTTGTGATGCCTGCTCTGAGAGTGAATAGTGACATGTCCAGAGTGTTTCAGCACCATACTATTGCTATTATTATAAAGTATTATATTTCAATTATATACATCAGATATGTTAGCACTTAAAAAGTCAATTAAGAACAAAACACTGTAACAATGACAATAAATAATTAACAATGTAACATGTTTTAAATACAAATAAAATGCTTTGAACAAATGTAAAATAAGCACATAAACAAAGTTATTGTGTTGTGAATTTACAGATTTAAAGAAAGAATGCTCTGTTACACTATCCAAATATATGAATGATGTGCTACTGATTAGTTGTTAAATGACAGCAAATCTCTCTCTCTTTCCCTCTCTCTCTCACACTACATGTGTGTAGCTGTGCAGGAAGAAAGGCAACGGGGAAGAGATAGGAATGATAATGACGTTGATTCAAGCAGCACTTTGGGTGAAGACATGCCAGTGGAGAAAATATTAGATGCCGAACTAGCAGTAGAGCCAAAAAGAGAAGCATACATGCTGGCTAGTGCTGACAACTCAGTAAGAAAACCAATTTAACTACTAACTCACTTACTTTCTTTACCTAACATACAAACTGCAACAAATAAACAGTCTTTTGTATTAGATAAAATTGATACAAATTTGATAAAATTGTATTTACATAGCTGCTTTTCTGGACATGTGCTACATACAGTATATAATAATTACTATTAGAGAATAACAACAATACAGTTAAGTAATATCTCTATATATCATGTTGAATTAATAATTTCCAACCATTTACATATGGAAGCATATTATTACATGTTATAATCATTCATTCATTATCTTCCGCTTTATCCTCTATTAGGGTCGCAGTGAGGTTTCCCATGCCCATCCAGGGGAGAACGTTTCGGGCGCTGGGCAGATACACCCAGGACAGGGCGCCAATCTATCGCTGGGCACACACACACACACAGACACGCACACATACACACTCTACATGGAGCAATTTGGAGAACTCAATTAACTTGATCCATGTTTTTGGACTGTGGGGGGAAACCGGAGAACCCGGAGGAAACCCACGCGGACACGGGGAGAACATGGAAACTCCACCCAGATGGGGATTCGAACCGGGAATCCCTAGTGCTGAGAGGCGAACGTGCTAACCACTAAGCCACTGTGCCGCCCACATGTTATATTTATTATCATATTTTATTTTGGTTAATTACTACTATTTTATTTTAAGTCCTGTTTACTAGTGAAAAAATGTATATAATGGCTAAAGAAGTTTGTTCTCAAACCTTTTGTTCACACAAATATACATTTTAACTACATTGTTTTACAATAAGAATCGAAAAAGACTTGCTTGAACATTTTTGCTGTAATTATATTATTTGTTTTACCAACATATTTAAATAAATCACGTTAACTGCCTAAATTAATGAGTTTAAACAATGTTCCAGGGTCTATTCTATTTTGCACTCTGATGTGCAGTATTTACTATACATGATCAAAAGTATGTAGAAACCGCTTTTGATTTTTAGATTGAATTTCCAAACTAAGTAAAATATATTACAAATTATGTCTGTCTAAAAATTAGGTGATACTCTTCTGTATGCTGTTCTAGTATAACTACCCCTGGCATGGTTCCTAAAGACATCATTTCATTAGTTTGATGTGTTTGTAGTTCTGACCTTATGTGGGTAGACATTTCAGGTTAAAAATAAACTCGCAGTTCAACCTGTGTCTGTAATCACTCCTGAGGAAAAACAATAAAACCTATTTGCTCTTGACTGAGATATTAAAAACGTTTGACATAAACATTTCCCTAGGATTCCATTCTGTAAGGTACTTTAATATTTTACTTAGGATGAAAACAAGGCCACTTGTTGTGGTAGTGTTTTTTTTTTCTTCATCCAGTGTAATTGTGACTTCCAGCCATTTTTTAGGGTGCTTGATTCAATTGATGATTCAATTGTAAAACAGCTCTGAAAAGAAGAGACAGAATAATGTAATGTTTTTCAAAATTATGAGCCTGGAGATTTACTCCCCAAGTTTGAGACTTGAACATTGTTATACTTAAATCAGTGTAGCATATTCCAATAGTTCTAAGCACCAAAAGCAAATTTCACTATTTCACCATAGACTTTATGGTTTCCATGGTTTTGGAGATGTGTAAATTTAAAACCATAGGAATAATCACAAACTTATGCGTAGATTATAGCAGGATAGCATGCTGTTAAGCTCCAGGGTATACTGCATCCAACTGCATAAGACAGAACACCAGTTATTTCCACCCTGGGGCCACAGGTATGTTGCCATGTATGATGGCGACATGTATGTTGGCGACATATCCATCCATCCATTATCTTCCGCTTTATCCTATATTAGTGTCGCGGGGGGGGGGGGGGGTTCCCA
>JAFMOD010001890.1:7864-63088 GCA_019802435.1 Corydoras maculifer | reverse complement strand
ATTAAACGCAGGTACCAAACAAAAGCTTACCGATTTTGTTACCATGATTCAAAGTTTTCAAGTCATCAATGAAGATCAAGATGCCTTCTACCTTGCCGATCACGTTACGCGTAAATGTGGTTTGATTCAAGAATTAAAAAAAGACCAAACGCCAGAAGGTCTTTCGGTATTACAAAATATTGAAGCCTTAATGAATGGTATTAAGGATTTTACTGAAGGTCAAAAAGAAGTCGATGGCGCTCGTGGTGCCTTATCAGAATTCTTAGAAGATGTTGCTCTTGCTACCGATTTAGATAATGATACCAGTGATCAAGATCGTGTGGCATTGATGACCATTCACTTGGCAAAAGGATTGGAATTTCAACATGTTTATATCGTTGGAATGGAAGACGATTTATTTCCATCGGCAATGAGTATGAGTACCCGTAGTGAATTGGAAGAAGAACGCCGTTTGTTCTACGTAGCCCTTACTCGTGCTGAACATCAGGCTTATTTAACGTATGCTCAGTCTAGATATCGTTTTGGGAAATTAATGGACTGTGAGCCTTCTCGTTTTATAGATGAAATTGACAGTCAATATTTAGAATATTTGACACCTTCAGAAGGTGGATTCCGCTTTAAATCACTTGCTTCAAGAAACGTATTTGATGATGATAAATCAAAATACCGTCAAACTAAACCTGTTAACGGAACACCTCCAGCATATATCACTGCAGATCAAATTACCTCTGATATCTCGTTACGTAAGTTAAAACCTGTGGACAGAGTTACCCAAAATACAACTTCTCAAGCTACCTATGATGGGAATTTGCAAATTGGAAATATTATCATGCATGAACGCTTTGGTAAAGGAGTTATTGTTAACTTAGAGGGAGCAGGAGCAGATAAAAAAGCAGAAATAAAATTTGAAGTAGGTGGTTTGAAAAAATTATTACTTCGTTTTGCCAAATTGGATGTTATTGGTTAGTAAAAAAGAAAAAGTATGGCTCAATTTATTAAAATATACCCCGAAAATCCTAACGAAAAAGAAATTGCTAAGGTAGTTAAAGTCCTAAAAGAAGGTGGATTGGTAATTTATCCAACCGATACCGTTTATGGTTTGGGTTGTGATATTACAAATTCAAAAGCGTTAGAAAAAATTGCTAAAATTAAAGGTGTAAAATTGGAAAAAGCCAATTTTTCATTCATTTGTCATGACTTGAGTAACTTGTCTGATTATGTCAAACAAATTGATACGCCTACTTTTAAAATATTGAAAAAAGCACTTCCTGGGGCTTATACTTTTATTTTGCCAGGAAACAGTAATCTACCAAAAGAGTTTAAGAAAAAAACAACTGTAGGAATACGTGTTCCAGACAATGCTATTGTTAGAGAAATTGTTAGACAATTAGGAAATCCTATTGTTTCAACTTCCATCCATGATGAAGATGAAGTCATTGAATATACTACGGATCCCGAATTAATTTATGAAAAATGGGATAATCTAGTAGATATGGTTATTGATGGAGGTTATGGAGACAATACTCCCTCTACCGTAATTGATTTATCGGGACCTGAACCTGAAATTATAAGAGAAGGTAAAGGAGATATTGATATTATATAAAAAACAAAAGGACTTCAAGTGTATACTGAAGTCCTTTTTATTTATGGAGAAAGTAGTTTTTAAGCAAGACTTTCTTTTATTTTCAATGCACATTTTTCGCCATCAATGGCTGCCGAAATAATTCCTCCGGCATATCCAGCTCCTTCACCACAGGGATACAAACCTTTTATTTGAAGGTGTTCTAAAGTGAAATTATCTCTTGGAATACGCACGGGTGACGAAGTTCTACTTTCTGGTGCATGTAATATGGCTTCGTTAGTAAAATATCCTTTCATAGATTTACCAAATTCTGCAAATCCCTGACGCATAATTTGGGTTAAAAATCCAGGGAATACCGTTCCCAATTCAATACTCTCGGTTCCAGGCATATACGATGTTTGAGGAATATCTTTTGAAATTTGTCCTTTTGAGAAATCAACCATTCTTTGAGCTGGAACTTTTTGTGATTGTCCAGCTAATTGCCATGCACGTTGTTCAATAGCTTTTTGAAATTCCATTCCCGCTAAGGCACCATATTTTGCAAAGGGTTTAAAATCTTCTAATTTTAATTCGACTACAATGCCCGAATTTGATGTCGTTTGATCACGTTTAGAAGGAGACCATCCGTTAGTTACAACTTCTCCAGGGCTTGTTGCACAGGGAGCAATAATACCACCCGGACACATACAGAATGAATACATTCCACGTCCATTTACTTGTTTAACAATGCTATAAGGAGCCGGAGGGAGGTGTTCTCCTCTGTAATCACAACTGTACTGAATGCTATCTATTAATTGTTGTGAATGTTCTGCACGTACTCCTAATGCAAAAGGTTTAGGTTCAATGTAAATCTTTTTTCTATCCAATAATTCAAAAATATCACGAGCGGAATGACCTGTAGCTAAAATTATTTTTTTTGCTTCAATAGTCTCTCCTTTATGAGTTGTTACTCCTTGAATTTCATTGTTTTTTACTATAATATCAGTGACACGAGTTTCAAATAATACTTGTCCACCACATTCAATAATTTTATTTCTAATGTCCTCAATGATTTTTGGAAGTTTGTTGGTTCCAATATGTGGATGTGAATCGACCAATATATCTGGAGTAGCTCCAAATGCCACTAATAATTCAAGAATTCTATTTACATCTCCACGTTTTTTCGAACGAGTGTATAATTTTCCATCTGAATAAGTTCCTGCTCCACCTTCACCAAAACAATAGTTAGAGTCTTCATTTACAACATGATCTCTATTAATAGCTTTTAAGTCTCTACGTCGGCCACGTACTTCCTTTCCGCGCTCTAATACAATTGGTTTTAATCCTAATTCTACCAATTGAAGTGCGGCAAATAATCCAGCAGGTCCCGCACCAACCACAATAACTTCTTGTGCATTAGTAACGTTAGGATAGTTTGGTAATTGGATTTCTTGAGAAGTGATTTTTTCTCCAATTTCAAACACATTTACTTTTAGATTAAATTTTACTGTTTTTTGACGTGCATCAATAGAACGTTTCAAGATTTGAATCGTTTGAATTTCTTGCGGTTTTAATTTAAGCGCTTGACCTACTTGTTGTTTTAACAAGCTCATGTCTGAAGCTACATGTGGTAATACTTGGAGTAATAATTCTTTTGGCATGCTGCAAATTTATGAAAAATCGATTGATGCTTTTGAATTTATGAAGAAGAAAAAATGATTTATGATAGTAATGAAAAATACATTTTTACATTTGTATTCAAAAAAACAAGATTTATGTCTAGAAAAATAAAATTGATTTGGGATTTTAGGGGAGGAGATGCTTTGCGTATTGCCGAGCATCATGTGATACACCTTAAAGAATATATAGAAAAAGAAAAATTACCTTTAAATATTACGGGATTTCAGGAAGTGAATGAAGTGTATGCCTTGGCTTGGATGGTGGTAGAATACGCGTATATGATTCAAGTGCGTGATGCTCTAAAACCTCATAGAGGAGAGTTATATGAATAATAAAAAAGGTATATTTTTCAATACACCTTTTTTAATTTATTTAGTTGGCTACATCACTTAAGAATTGAATTCTCATTAAACGTAGTTCTTCAATATCGTATTCTCCATCAAATTCTGCCAATGCTTCTTCTACACAATCGGTTTCAGATTCCATGAAATATTCGTGAATTTCTTCCTGTTGGTCGTCGTCTAAGATGTCATCAATCCAGTATTTGATATTTAGTTTGGTTCCTGATGATACAATTTGTTCCATTTCTTTCAAAAGTGCATCCATATTTAGGCCTTTGGCGTTGGCAATGTCATCTAATGACAATTTACGGTCTACACTTTGAATTATGAATAATTTGTTAGCTGAATTTACACCTGTAGATTTTACTACTAAATCGTCAGGTCTAATGATATCATTTTCCTCAACGTAAGCTTTGATAGCGTGAATGAATTCGGTTCCATATTTTTTAGCTTTTCCTTCTCCCACACCGTGAATGTTGGTTAGTTCATCTATTGTAATAGGATATTTCAACGCCATGTCTTCTAATGAAGGGTCTTGGAATACTACAAAAGGAGGAACTGCTAACTTTTTGGCTACCTTTTTACGAACATCTTTTAGGATTATAATAAGGTTCTCGTCTATAGCACCAGAATTTTTAGAATTGTTTACTATAGCGTCATCTGCCTCAGAGTTGTATTCATGATCTTCAGACATCATGAAAGAACTTGGATTTTTCAAGAAATCATTTCCTTTATCAGTCAACTTAATCACGCCATAACTTTCAATATCTTTAGATAGGAGACCTTCTACTAAAACTTGTCTTAAAAGCGCGGTCCAATATTTTTCATCATGATCTTTTCCTTTTCCAAAGAAAGCTTGATTATCGGTTTTATGAGCTTTTATGATGGCATTGGTTCTACCAATAAGAGTAAAAACTACTTCTTTAGATTTGTAAGTATTTTTGGTGTCTTTGATGGTTTGTAATAATTGAAGGACTTGGTTTTGTGCTTCTTTTTTTACTTTTGGATTACGCACATTGTCATCCATATCTGCACCTTCACCACTTTCTGTGTCAAATTCTTCACCAAAATAATGTAAAATGAATTTACGTCTTGAGATAGAAGTTTCGGCATAGGCAACCACTTCTTGTAATAAAGAGAAACCAATTTCTTGTTCGGCTACAGGTTTACCAGACATAAAGTTTTCTAATTTTTCAATGTCTTTGTAAGAGTAATACGCCAAGCAGTGTCCTTCGCCGCCATCACGACCGGCGCGACCTGTTTCTTGATAGTAGCTTTCTAATGATTTTGGAATATCATGGTGAATTACAAAGCGAACATCTGGTTTGTCTATTCCCATACCAAAAGCAATGGTAGCCACTACTACATCTACATCTTCCATTAGGAACATGTCTTGGTGTTTGGCTCTGGTTTTGGCATCCAATCCAGCGTGATAAGCAACGGCTCTAATGCCATTTACGAGTAAAACTTCTGTGATAGCTTCTACTTTCTTACGGCTTAGGCAATAAATAATTCCCGATTTACCTTTGTTTTGTTTGATAAAGCGGATGATATCTGACTCGATGTTTTGAGTTTTGGTACGAACTTCGTAATATAAATTAGGACGGTTGAACGATGCTTTGAATGTTTTAGCGTCCGTCATGCTTAGATTTTTTAAAATATCTTCTTGTACCTTTGGAGTTGCAGTAGCCGTCAATCCAATTACAGGGACTTGTCCTAATTGTTGGATAATGGTTTTTAAATTTCGGTATTCTGGTCTAAAGTCATGTCCCCATTCTGAAATACAGTGGGCTTCGTCTATGGCTACAAAGGAAATTTTAACGCTTTGTAAGAATTCAACGTATTCTTTTTTTGTTAATGATTCAGGAGCTACGTAAAGTAGTTTTGTAATTCCGTCTGTGATATCTTTTTTAACTTGAGTAATTTCGGTTTTGTTTAATGACGAGTTTAAAACGTGGGCAATACCATTTTCAGAAGACAAACTTCTAATGGCGTCAACTTGGTTTTTCATTAAAGCAATTAAGGGAGACACTACGATTGCTGTACCTTCTTGAATAAGTGCAGGAAGTTGGTAACATAATGATTTTCCGCCTCCTGTTGGCATAATTACAAAAGTGTCTTGTTTGTTCAGAATACTTCGAATCACTGCTTCTTGCAGCCCTCTAAAGTGCTCGAATCCAAAATACTTTTTTAATTCTTTATGGATGTCAATTTCATTTAAATTCATTTCTATTCTATCCTATTTTGTATAAATTTGCACAAACATAAAGATAGTACTTTATTTGTTACTTCCAAACATTAAAACTCCTGCTTCATGAGCAATGAAAACATCCTGGCTTTAGCCAAAGATACAATACTTTCAGAGAGCAAATCCATTGAGAAAATGGTTGACTTTTTAGACTCAAATTTCACAAATTCTGTTAATGCAATTTACCAATCAAAGGGTAGGTTAGTGGTTTCTGGGATAGGGAAAAGTGCAATCATAGCTCAAAAAATGGTAGCTACATTTAATTCAACAGGAACTCCAGCCATTTTTTTACATGCCTCGGAAGCGGTTCATGGAGATTTGGGTATGGTTCAACAAGGAGATGTGGTTATTTGTATTTCTAAGAGTGGTAATAGTCCAGAAATTAAAGTATTGGTTCCGTTATTGAAACGATTTGGAAATACATTAATTGGAATGACAGGAAATATGTCTTCATTCTTGGCAAAAGGATCTGATTTTGTATTGGACACTACGGTAGATGCAGAAAGTTGTCCTAATAATTTAGCACCTACTAATAGTACTACTGCTCAATTAGTTATGGGCGATGCACTTGCGGTTTGTTTGATGAAGTTGAGGGATTTTAAATCGGAAGATTTTGCATTATATCACCCTGGAGGAGCTTTAGGGAAACAATTACTTTTAAAAATAAAAGATTTATTGGAGGGGAATTCTAAACCAGCGGTTTTCTTGGATACGCCATTTAAAAAAGTAATTTTTGAAATTTCTGAAAAAAGATTAGGAGTCACAGCAGTATTGGATCAAGATAAAGTAGTGGGTATCATTACCGATGGAGATATACGTAGAGCTTTGAATGTACATGATAGTATTGCTAATTTGAATGCTCAGGATGTTATGACTCAAAATCCAAAATTAATTGGAAGTGAGGCCATGGTTACCGAAGCCATTTCGTTAATGGAAACACATGCCATTACTCAGTTGGTGGTGGTTGATAATGGTGTATATCAAGGAGTTTTGCATTTGCATGATATTTTAAAAGAGGGGATTGTATAATGGCAAAGAAAAGTTTAGGAGAAATGTCCTTTTTGGACCATTTGGAAGAATTACGTTGGTTGTTGGTGCGTAGTACCATTGCCACTGTGGTTATGGCTACATTGGTGTTTTTTGTAAGTGATTTTATTTTTAATGAAATTATTTTTGGACCTACCAATGCCAATTTTATTACCTATAGATATTTCTGTGATTTGTCACATCAATTGGGGGTTGCGGATGCTATTTGTGTAACCGAAATGCCCTTTATTATCCAAAATACCGATATGGAAGGACAAGTTAATATTTTGGTATGGACTTGTATTACCGTTGGATTTATTTTGGCTTTTCCATATGTATTATGGCAATTGTGGCAATTTATTAGCCCAGCTTTATATGAAAATGAACGTAAAAATATGCGTTTGTTTTTATTCGTAGCGTCATTTTTATTTTTCCTAGGGGTATTATTTGGATACTTCGTAATTGTACCTATGTCTGTGAATTTCTTTGCAACTTTCTCAGTGAGTACCATAGTTAAAAATCACTTTAGTATTGATTCATATATTAGTTTGGTAAAAACTAGTGTCATTGCTTGTGGTTTGTTCTTTGAATTACCAGTAATTATTTTCTTTTTAACCAAATTAGGGTTAATTACGCCTAGATTTTTAAGAACGTATTGGAAATATGCCGTTGTTTTAATCTTAATTGTTTCGGCAATTGTAACTCCACCCGATGTAGTAAGCCAAATTATAGTTGCGGTACCTATGTTGGTAATTTATGAATTGAGTATATTTATTTCTAAATTGGTTTATAAAAAAGAAAATTCGACCGATTTGGTGATTAAATAATGATAAAAAATATTTTGAAAAATGAAATTAAGAGCCGATAATTTAATCAAAACCTATAAAGGGAGAAGTGTTGTGAAAGGCATTTCTGTCGAAGTGAATCAAGGGGAAATTGTTGGTTTGTTAGGTCCTAATGGTGCTGGTAAAACTACTTCATTCTATATGATTGTTGGATTGGTAAAACCAAATTTAGGAAACATCTATCTAGATGATTTGAATATCACCGATTATCCTATGTACAAACGTGCGCAACACGGAATTGGATATTTGGCACAAGAGGCTTCGGTATTTAGAAAATTAAGTATTGAAGATAATATATTGAGTGTTTTGCAGTTGACCAACCATTCTAAGGAGGTTCAAATTGCTAAAATGGAAAGTCTTATTGAAGAATTTAGTTTGGAACATATTCGTACCAATAGAGGTGATTTACTTTCTGGAGGAGAGCGTCGTAGATGTGAAATAGCTAGATGTTTGGCTACCGATCCAAAATTTATTCTATTAGACGAACCGTTTGCGGGAGTAGATCCTGTAGCCGTAGAAGATATTCAGCGTATTGTAGCTCAGTTGAAAAACAAAAATATTGGTATTCTAATTACAGACCATAACGTTCAAGAAACCTTGGCTATTACAGACAAAACGTATTTGATGTTTGAAGGAGGGATTTTGAAAGCGGGCGTTCCAGAAGAATTAGTGGAAGATGAAATGGTACGTAGAGTTTATTTAGGCCAGAATTTTGAATTGAGAAAGAAAAAAATTGAGTTTTAATTTTTCATTATTACATAAAAAATAAAAGGGAGTAACTACATAGCGTTACTCCCTTTTATTTTTTAATCAATTAAATAATCTTCAACGTCTTCAACATCTCCGTTAAATATGTTGGCGTCTACTTTATTTTTAATTCCCATTACTTTGGCGCTTTCTGTGAATTGCCAACAAATCCATTCTCGGTTAATTTCACTTCTAGTGTCGTTGTAATTGGCTATCCAAAAGGGATATTCTTTAAAATATTCTTTTAGAAAATCGTCGTAGTATTTCTCACTGGTGTAAATAATGGGTTTTACTTGATAATGATTTTCAACTATATTGAGCCATTTTTGTAATCCAGATCTTAGGTTGTCCATAGATTGGTTACGAGGCATTTTTTCAATATCTAAAATAGGAGGGAAGTCTCCTTGTTCTAATTTTACTGTTTTAATAAATAGTTGGGCTTGGGCTTCAGAATTTTCGTTAGGTCTATAATAATGATAGGCCCCTCTAATGTATTCGTGTTCTAGCGCTTTTTTCCAATTTTCATCAAAAGCCTTATCTTTTCTATTGCTACCGGCAGTTGCTCTAATAAAGATGTATTCTATGGGGAATACGTCTTCTAGTTTGCCTATAGAATCCCATTTAATTCTATCTTGATATTCAGAGATGTCAATTCCAGCGGCGTCGGTATTATGATTTCCTAAAATACGGGCATGACGTCTCGAATTTGTTTTTTCAATTTCGGTATCAAATTTTTTGAATTGAAACCAATATTTAAGTTGGCTTTTATGTTTGGCAATAATAAAAAGACAGATAATACCAATTACTAAGTATAGAAAAGTCTTCTCGGTAGATTGGGATTTTCTAGGTTTCTTTTTTCCAATACTACGTTTTCGGATTGTTTTATTACTCATAAAACTATTTACTCAAGAAAGTGTTTTTGAATATCGATAATCCAATATAGAATCCAATAACCAATGCTACTCCTAAATATTGAAATACTCCCAAAAGAGAAGCAGAAATTAATAAGAAAGCAATTTGTAATCCATTGGCTTTGATTTCCATTTTTTTAATTTTTAATGAAAATAAAGGAATCTCGGCATTTAATAAATAAGCACTAATACAAGTGATTGTAATTAAAACCCATGGTTGAGATAAAAGCTCTTGAATTATTGAAAATGAAGTGCTTTGAGCAATAAGTGGTAAGCTTAATATAAAAAGTGCATTTGCTGGTGTTGGTAATCCAATGAATGATTCTGTTTGACGCTCGTCTATATTGAAATTTGCCAATCGGTAGCAAGATCCCAAAGTGATGATAAATCCTAAATAAGGAAGTAAAGCATCTGAAGTATTTAGAGAAATTAATTGCATCATGGCCAATCCAGGTACTAATCCACTGGTAATCATATCGGCTAACGAATCCAATTGTAATCCCAAAGGACTACTTACTTTAAATAAACGGGCAAAAAAACCATCGAAAAAATCTAAAAAGATACCCAAACTCACAAAAGCAAATCCCATTTGGAAATCTTGTTTTGCAATAAAATGAGCCGCGATACAACCGCTTAATAAATTTAATAAGGTAATAGTATTGGGAATGTGTTTCTTGATTGTCATAAATTCTAGATAATTGCAAACAAATTTAATACAAACAAATTAGAAAAAAATGCTTTTAGAGTGGATTTTTCAAGGACTAAAAATGATTTTCTTTGTTTGAAACTCATTAAAAAATGATATTTTTGAAAAAATAAACGCTATCATTTTGCAGTTCAAATTAAAAACTCAATTTATCGGAGTGGCTATGCTATTAGTCACAGGATTTCAAGCCCAAGCGCAAGGATTTCGTAAGTATTCGAATGAATTTTTGAATATAGGTGTAGATGCTGCAGCTTTAGGTAGATCCAATACCATGACTTCTAATAGTAATGATGTTAATGCGGTATATTGGAATCCGGCAGGATTAATGCATATAAATGATAGACAAATAGGTGCCATGCACGCCAGCTATTTTGCCAATATTGCTCAATATGACTATTTGGCTTATGCTAATAAAATAGATCATAAAAATGCATGGGGTGTTTCCTTAATTCGATTTGGGGTTGATAATATCATGAATACCACAGAATTAATTGATGCACAAGGGAGTATTGATTATAACAGAATTAAATATTTCTCCACGGCCGATTATGCTTTCACTTTTTCATATGCCAAAAAATCGGAAGTAATAGGATTGAGTTATGGAGCTAATGCCAAAATAATTCGTCGTATAATTGGTGATTTCGCTTCATCTTGGGGAGTAGGTTTTGACGCCGGTTTACAATTTGAACGCGATAATTGGAAATTTGGAATCATGGCTCGTGATATTACTACAACCTATAATGTTTGGAATATTAATGAGAAAAATTTCAAAAAAATCTCTGACGCCATAGCAGGGAAAAATCAAAATTTACCAGAAACCACAGAAATTACCATTCCTAAAATACAAGTAGGTCTTTCCAAAGAATACTTATTTCATTATGATTACCAATTATTATTGGCTGCCAATGCAACTTTGCGATTTGAAGAAACCAATGATTTATTCCATGCCAAAAACATGAGTATTGATCCAGCCCTAGGAGCTCAATTTGGATACTTAGATTTGGTATTTGTTAGAACAGGTTTTGGAAATTTTCAAAAAGTAACTCAATTGGATAATTCTAAGCGCATTAGTTTTCAGCCAAATATAGGTTTAGGTTTTAAATACAAAGGCATTCACTTGGATTATGCCTTAACCGATTTAGGGAATCAAAGTACCGCTATTTATTCCAATGTATTTTCGGCTAAAGTCGATTTAGAATTTTTTAGATAAAAATTAAAATGAAATTTCATATCAAATTAATCCTTATTCTACTGTGTAGTAGTTTTTCATTTTCTGCAAATTATAACGTCACACCATCTACCAAAGTAAGTTTATTGACTGTAACTCCTGGTAACGAATCTTATTCTATGTACGGACATACGGCTCTTAGAATTAAGGATCCGGGGCAAGGTGTAGATGTGGTTTATAATTATGGAATGTTTGATTTTTCTGTAGATTATTTTATCCTTCGATTCATAAAAGGCGATTTACAATATTTTGGAGGAGTGAATAGTTTTCAGGATTTTGAATACAATTCTAGATATGATAATAGAACTGTACATGAACAGGTTTTGGGACTATCTTATTTTGAAACTAAAAGTTTGGTACATCGTTTGGAAAAATCTTTAGTAGGAGAAGATAGTTTTTATACCTATAAATTTATTGATAGAAACTGTACCACTAAAATGGTAGATGTGTTGAATTTGGTTCTAGACGAAACACCTATAGCCTATAAAGAAAATCAACAGAAAAATACCTATAGAGAAGTTTTATTTCCATACACTAACGATCATTTTATGATGCAATGGGGTATCAATAGTGCTTTTGGTCAAAAAGTAGATTATAAAGCCAATTTGTTGTTTCTGCCTATGGATTTAATGAATTTCATGAAATCCATTCGTTATAAAAATATGCCTTTGGTTACCCATCAAGAAACCATAATTCAAGGCGATGGACAATTGTATGATATTCCAATTTGGGATCATATCTTCACTTTTATTTTAATTTTAGGCGCCATAGTTTATTTTGATCATGTAGTAGTGAATAAGGTATTTATGGTTGTTTTAGGTTTGGTGGGAATATTATTTACAGGTTTAGGATTCTATTCACTGCATAGCGAAGTATTATGGAATTATAATATCTTTTTGTTCAATCCTACCTTGTTTCTATTGGCCTTTGTGTATCAAACCAAATGGGTAAAATGGACGTATAATTTGAGCATCTTTAATTTAATTTCTGTTGGGATCTATTTTATTTTTATGCTAAATAAAATTCATTTTTGGATTGAACTTCCAATTATATTGGCTTTAGGAATAATTTTATTCAAGATTCAGCGTAAGTATAAAATGCTGGTACGTTAAAATTTAGATTTAGTAAAAAATAAAAAATCGATGAATAGATTAAATTGTTCTACTCATCGATTTTTTTATTGAGGTATTTTGAAGATTAGTTGTTTAGAATAAATTCTTCTTGATTATTTAAAGCATCAGCTTTGGCAATTAATTCTTGATATTCTTCATTTTCTAATACAGGTGCAACTATAGTATATTCGTCAACACGTAACCATGATTCTGGTAAAATTTGGTTTAGCGTATCATGTGTAATTGCTAAATACTCTTCGCCTCTATCAAATAGGATTAAGTCACATTTGCTAATAATAGTATTTTGATCGTTTGTGATTAGATAAGCAATCTTATCTTTCCCATCTTTTTTAATGGTTTGAGTATTGGCAGTTGGATAATCTGGCAAACTGTGGTTCCCCATAATCATACAGTGTACCATAAGTGTTGCTAAGTCCTCACGATCACGATTTTGGTGTAAACTCATGAAATAAGATCCAAAGTGGATTTCTCTAATAGGTCCTTGTAAACTTACGGTATTGCCATGTTCTAAAATGTGATTGCGCACTATTTCGGCATCGTCCAATTGCATTTCCAATTGTTTTTTAGGTGGGAAAAAAGGAAGTTCTACACCCGTAATAGCAATGCTTTCTGGATTTTCGTCTGGATTTGCATTTGGATCTAAAGCAAAAGTAGCGCCGTTAAATAATTGGCAAATTAAGTACGAAAGAAAATCGGTAAGTACATAATCGGAATCATTAGAGAGTAGGGTGTTGGTAATTTCAATCCAACCATTTAATACACATAATTCCACTCCTCTTGTAGAAGCCTTGTCAATCCATAGGTACCAAATATTTTCGTCGCGTTGTTGGTATTGTACAATTGCTAAGTGTTCTTTTATATTTTTTTCTAATTCAGAAAAATTAAATTCTTTTTCAATTTGGATAAAATGTGTAACGCTCATTTATATTTTAATTTTAATTGTTTCTTGGGTAATTAAGGCTTTTTTATTTTTAATAAAAATCAATATAGGGATATGAATGGAAAAAACCTATTTATATCTAATAAGTTTGAAATCCTTTCAAACCAAAGGACAAAAAATACCAATTAACGACTGTTGTAAAAATAAGAATCCCAAAATAAGAAGGTCTTTTGGGATTGGATATGTTTTGTTGAGATTTATTGTTTAATGACTTTCTCAATGATTTGATTTTGTTGCGAAGATAATTTTAAGAAATATACATCTGCTAGGAATTGAGAAAGATTAACTTGAGTGCTTTTATCTTTTAGCTCTTGGATTAATACTCTACGACCATTCATGTCAAATACCTCAGCTTTTATAGCTGTAGGAGTGTCAATATCAATATTCACAAAGTCTGTTGTTACGGTTGGATATATTTTGTAATTATTAACTAAGATATTGTTTTGCGTATTTAATGTTCCCAATCCTAAACTATAAGGAGAGGCTTGTAAATGACTCAATACTAATCCAGGAGGGGAAGTTGGAGTAGTAGTACTATAAGCGTATTGAGGTGTTGTAGTACCATAAGCGTAACCATTCACAGCGGATCTGGTTTTGCCGGTAGCGGAAACATCTTGTAACCATAAATAGGCATTATCATTGGCCCAATTGGTAGTATTTGAAATTCTATAGGTTCCTAATGTATAGGTAGTTCCCATAGGCATGTCTACAGAAGTTGCTCCGCTTGAAAAAGCAGATAGCGGAATACGTAAAGTTCCTGCAGTAGCTGTGTTGAGCGTTCCAAAAGTCATATTAGCAAATTCAGCACTTCTGCCTCCAACATAACTAGCAGTAATAGTTCCCCCGTTAATTATGGCAGTATTGAAATTGATACTGGTTTGAAAACCAAAAATACGCATTCCTGAAGCTGGTCCTAGTACTGTTACAGTTAATGTAACGTCCATAGTATTACTAGTAGCAGTGGCATTGGAAATACTTAATTGGTATTGTCCATCTGTTACTTGCGCTTGTAGGGTAGATAATGAGAATAGGATTACGAATAGTGTTATAAATTTTTTCATGTTTTTAATTTTAAATGAGTTTTATTTTTTTCTTTTTCTACCGTTAGAAGTAGGTTTTAGTACTTCAATTAAATTGTCATTATTATTGTATACTATAGGATAATCAAAGGAATCTACAAAACCATCTCCATTGATATCGGTTGTTTTATAACCTTCTTCAAGAGTATCAATATCATTTACGAGTGTTACCATGTCAAAGGCATCAACAAAACCATCTTGATTACAATCTCCAGTATAGAGCGCATAGATTCCAGTTTCTACTTGTTTCATATTGGAACCAAAGGCTTTGTTACTAGCTGTGGTAAAATCATAACTTATAGCAGATGATCCAAAGGTTTGTGTTGTAGCACTCCAAGTTTCGATTGAATTTCGATGTTTTATTACGATGTAATAATTTCCTAAATAAGCCGAATCAAATAAAGCACCTGTATATCCATCATATTCTAATGTGGCGGTTGTTGTTGCAATTAAAGTACCGGTGGTGTTACGTAGTTCAACGGTAATGATATCAGTAACGTCTGAATCATTAGTATAGCCTTGATTAAATTTAGCAGAAGCCATTCGGTGTATAGCGCTATTGTAGTAACCTTCTAAATATAATCTAAGATTAATGCTGGTTTTGTCATCATCGGTTAGGGTAATGGTTTTTTGTTGTATTCCATTTTCGGTTGCATTGGTAACAGTTGAAATATCTGCTATAATGGTTTCATTACCTTCTATTAAACTGTCTTGCATTGCACTTAAGGTGATACTTGCAGCTAAACTTCCAGCTGGTATTGTTATTGTTGTTGTGTTTGAATAATCGGTATTACTGGTTGCAGTACCACTATAGGCTATAGTTACCGAAGTAGACATTCCAGAAATTGCAGATAGAGTCGCGGTAAGGGTAGTACTTCCAATATTTTCAGAAAATGTACTTGCGCCAGAACTTAATGTTACATTTGGCATGGGGTCATCATCATTTTGAGTCATGTATGCTGAGTTAGGATTTCCTATTCCGGCATTGGTTGCAGATGCAATGGTTACTCCAATATTTTCGGCTCCACCTTCATATAAAGTATCAGGAATATTGTTCATAGTTACGTAACCAGAGGTACTTCCTGCAGGTATAGTAATGGTGCTTCCTGTTACGGAGTAATCCACATTATAGGTTGCATTTCCACTCCATGTTAAATTTAAAGTAACTTCTCTTCCAGAAACGGCAGAGAGTGTAGCTACAGCATTAGAATTTCCTGTGATGGCTTCGCCAATGGAAGTTTTGGACCATGCAATGGTTACTGTAGGTTGAGCATCATTATCTAAAATAGTAACGGTTTGTTGTTGAGTGCCATTTTCTGAACCATTGGTTACGGTAGACATGTCTGCAATGATGGTTTCGTCGTCTTCATCTAAGCTGTCATCTACAGCGGTAACGGTTATAGAACCGGTAGTATTACCCGCTAAAATGGTTATGCTAGAAGCCGTTTTGGTATAATCAGAAGTAAGAGTTGCTGTTCCAGAAAAATCTAGGTTTATGGTTACATCTTGGTAAGAAGTACCCGATAAGGTTGCTGTAAAAGTGGTAGCTGCTGCATTTTCTGAAATAGACGCGGTTCCTTTGGATAAAGTAGTTGTAATAGCATCGCCAAAAC
Organism: Corydoras maculifer; assembly: GCA_019802435.1. Classification (NCBI taxonomy): domain Eukaryota; kingdom Metazoa; phylum Chordata; class Actinopteri; order Siluriformes; family Callichthyidae; genus Corydoras; species Corydoras maculifer. The sequence goes on along the minus strand of JAFMOD010001890.1, from coordinate 47,030 downwards.
TCAATAGTTCTAGATTTAGTTGTTGTGTGCCGTTTTCGGTAGCATTGGTAATCGATGTGATGTCTATAATGATACTTTCTGCTTGTTCGTAATTGGTATCGTCAATAGTATTTAATGTAATGGTTCCTGTAGTACTTCCAGCAGGAATAGTAATGGTAGTCGCTGTTACCGAATAGTCAGAATTGTAAGTAGCGGTACCTGTAAATCCTAAAGTTACCGTAATAGCAGTTAATGGAGCTGTACTTGCTGTTGCGGTTATGGTAACACTATTGCCTACTTCTCCAAAAGAAGTTAAGTTGCTGCTTAAGCTTACCGTTGGTTTGTCATCATCTAGTATGGTAATAGTTTTTTGTTGTGTACCGTTTTCGGTTCCGTTGGTAACGGTTGAGACATCTACTATTACCGTTTCATCATTTTCCAAGGTAGTATCATTGATGGTGTTGATGGTCATATTTATAGACGAAGAGGTAGATCCTGCTGGGATATAGATGTAATTGTTTACCACGTTATAATCTGATAATTGAGTTGCGGTACCCGATAGAGTATAATTTATTGTTATATCTTGTTCTGATACTGCTGATGAGGTAGCAGAGATTGATGCTGTTCCACCATTTTCAGAAATAGAAGAAGCAGAGCTTGAAATGGTTATAGTTGGCGATGCATCGTCGTCTGTAATGGTAATGGTTATTTTTTGAGTACCACTTTCAGAGCCATTGGTTACGGTAGTTATATCAGAAATAATGGTTTCATTGGATTCGTCAATAGTATCTTGAATGGCGGTACAAGTGATGGTTGCCGTAGTGCTTCCTGCTGGGATTGTGATGGTGGTAGGTTGTGTATAATCTGTTGCTTCTGCAGTTCCAGAAATGGTTAGCGTGATTGTTGTGGCTACTCCAGAAACAGCCGATTGTGTAGCAGTTATGGTTGCAGTTCCGGCGGCTTCGGCTATGGTTGCCGTACCTGATAAAGTTACGCTAGGGGCTGAGTCATTATCATAGAGATTTAAAGTTTGTTGTTGTGTGCCATTTTCGGTGGCATTGGTAACCGATGCGATATCAATAATAATAGTTTCTGTCCCTTCATAAAGAGGGTCGTCGGTATTGGTAATGGTTAAACTCCCCGAAGTTGCCCCTGCTGCTATAGTAATAGTAGTTCCCGTTCCGCTTACGGTATAATCTGTTCCGTATGTAGCTGTTCCGGTATACGAAAGTGTCACTGTTGTAGCAACAGAACTTATTTGAGAGAGTGTAGCAGTTAGGGTTCTGGTACTAGCTCCTTCAGTAAATGACGACACGTCTGTTGAGATACTAACGGTAGGAGCAGACTCATTGTCTGTAATAGTGACGGTTTTTTGTTGAGTACCATTTTCGGTTCCGTTGGTTACGGAGGAAACGTCTACAATAATGGTTTCAGAACCTTCGTAAATACTATCATCTGTAATGGTTATGGTTGCTGAAGCAGTTAAACTTCCAGCAGGAATGGTAATATTAGATACAGAGGTATAATCAGTTCCTGAAGTAGCTGTACCTGAGTATGATAAATTGACTACAACGTCGGCGTAATTTTGTTGATTTTGAGTAGCGGTTATGGTAAAAGAGGTTCCATTTTCGCTAATACTTGTGGTAGATGTACTTAAGCTAACAGTTGAGGTACAATTCATGGTTTTGTGAACCGATGTACTACAATTGGTAGTAGTAGTACTTTGACCTACCCAATAGGTTCCACCTGTATTGGCATCGGTATCAATACTACGGCGGTATTGTCCCGTTGCTAGACTATAGTGCATGATTTTGGTAGGTGTTGTAGCCGTATCTATAACGTGACCTAGTTGGTTGGCATGTCCTAATTCATGTAATACGGAGGTATAATAATCATAACCACTAAAACTAGTACCTGTTCCATAATAAAATGTTAAACTACTATTTACTTGCACATCAATTTCGTCCACATACCAATAATTTTCACTATTTATAGTGCATCCAGAATATCTAGAAACCGCTTGTGCAACTACTCCAGAGGCTAATCCTAGAGCGGCATAATCTACGGTGTTTTCATTATCATCGGCTACGGTGGTTAATGTGGAAGCGGTACTACTAATTAAAAATTGTACACCAGTAGCACAACGCCAATCTTTAGTAGCAGTTTCAAAATAAGTTTTTCCATTAGTAGGTACATCAGAAGTATATTTAAAAGTATAGCCTCCCAATCCATTTTGATCTCTTAATAATGCGGTATATTCATATGTGTTACCACTAGATGTGTATTCAAATCCATTCATTGCGTAACTTACCGTTAATGTTCCAGAAGAAGTATAATTGGTTCCTCCTATATTCACTCTTATGGTACCCGTTCCTGCTGTTGCGGGTACTTTTACAACAATTTGAGTATCAGACCAAGATACGTATTGATTAGAATAAGCAGAGGTGTAGGTACTTCCTCCATCATCGGCATTTTTGAACGCAACATAACTGGTTCCTTGAGTAGCTCCAAATCCAGTACCGGTAATAGTTAGTTGAGTGCTACGACCTGCTTGAACTGTAGTAGGGGAAAAGCTAGAAATACTTGTAGTAGCAAAAGTTCTTTGATTTTGTGATTGATGGGTGTGTTGATTGTCGTTAAAGTGAATTCTACTTTTTACCTCATTCCATGGGATATTTTTTTTTCTGATGATGGATTGATTGGTGTTTTGTTCAATTTGTTTGTACAAATCATTTTCTATCGAATTATAGTTGTCAAACACTCCTTTTGCTATGTGAGAATTCGGTTCATAACGGATAAACCCTTGTGACAATGCAACAGACTCATATATTTCGGATGTGTTATTAATTCCATACGTGTTTGGTGTTAAAAAGAAAACACCCGTATTACCATTTTCTAATTGTAAAGAATAGCTATACACATGTTTTTTTAAATCAATAGTTCCTCCTGGACTTGCAATAAAAATACTTGTTGATGAGGTAGTTCCTTTTAAAATACTAAGTACTTCAACTTCATAAATCGTGTAAATGTTTTGGTGTTGATTATCCCATTGAGCCGTTTGGTTTTTAACAATACCTTCTACTATTAGGGATGAATTTTGTACACGTTGTTGTAGTGGAACTTCGTAAAGACCACATTTTTTTTGAGCATAAAACGCCTGGTTTATAAACAAAAAAGAAATCAGAATAAATAGTTTTCTCATCATAATTAATCATTTTAAATGGTACTAGAGCCAATTCATTATGATTATGACGTGAGAATTAAAATAAACTTGCGTTTATTTTTTATTTTTTTTGAAAATAAAAGATTAACTGTTTTTAAATAATGAAAAAGTAAAAAAGAGGGAGGGGGTATTCCGCTGTATAGCAAAACCTTAATTTAAGTGAAGATAAAAAAAATCCGTTAGGAAATTACCAACGGATTTTTATGAAAAATTGTGGAGTCGCCGGGAATCGAACCCGGGTCCTAACAAGCAACTAAAAAGCTTTCTACACGTTTATTTCGCGATTCAATTTTCGATAACAGTTTTGGCCACGAACAGCCCTCTATTACTTAGCTACTAAAAGTGTCAAGAGGCTTTAATAGCATGGGCCTCTCTAGGTTTATTTTTACGGTTCCCCTGTACAGAACGCCACAAACCAAGGCTTTCAAGGAGAATCCAGCTTTCCTACCTTGTAGGAACGTGGCTAATCGTACTATGATTCGGATTATGCAGCTAAAGCGTAGTTATTTTCGCCGTTTAAAAGTTCGAGATCTTATATTTACGAGCAAGGTCTCAATGCTCGACGTGCTTACGATTCAATTCGACTTGCAGTCAAAACCAGTCGACCCCTTTTAGGGATTGGGTTACAAAAGTACATTATATTTTGAAAAGAGGAAGAGGTTTGTTTATTTTTTTGGTTTTATATTTTGCTCATAAATTTTAATCCATTGTTCTACAGATATTTTCGTGATTAGTAATTGGATTAATTCAAAGGGTATTTCATTTATTTTTTTGAAACGGATACAGCTTTTTCCCATATCTAATTTTTGGGTACTATATTTTGGGTATTCTTCTAGAAACCAATGTAATAATTCGGGTATGACATAGAGTCCCATGTGGTATAAATGGATTCCATTTTTCTGAGAGGCAATAGCTACAAAAGGTAAAGGTTCTTGGGGGGTGTAATGATATCCGCTAGGGTATAAGTCATGAGGTACTACATAACTAATCATTCCGTAACTAATGGTGGTTTGAAATCCTTGAGGTAAATGGTCAAGGATAAGTTGGTGTAATTTATTGAAAGTAGCTTTGCGGTCTGGAGTAATATTCTCTAATATTTCGGTGATGTTTTTCTTTGTTTTTTTGATAAAAAATAGACTTATAGTTTATAATACTTCTGTATTTTAATACCAATATTAAATTTTACAACAATTTTTTTATTTTGCTTGAAAAGACAATTTAGCTGATCATTGTTTTGTTTTACGGATGGATAAAATATTTTCAACAGTTTTAACCGTAGGAAGGGTGGTGTTGTATACATAATCTACTTGTATGGTTACCAGATCTCCAGGTTTTAAACTTTTAATTAAAGGAATGTAGGGTAGTTCTAAATCTTTTTTCTGATAATCTGTAAGTTGGATATTGAAATCTGTAAGTTTTTCGGTTCCGCCTTGGCCATTTACAAGATGTTGTTTGTAATTGACTACTTTAAAATAAGCTTTGTTTCCAGAGCTACCACATTTGTTAGGACAGTCCATAGTTCTACCCAAGCAAGTGTAAAATTGGGTGTGTGTGTATTTTGCAGTAAAAATATGCGTTGTGGTATAAGGTTTTGGATTTTGTTTTTTGATTTGTGCAAAAACAGCTGTGGTACATACTAGAAGTAGTACAATTATGTGTTGATTTATTTTTTTCATTTTCTATTTTTTATTAAAAATAAAAAAAAACTCCTTCTGTAATTCAAAAGGAGTTTTTAAAAAGACAAATATTTTTAAGAAGCTAAAATGTTTTGGTCATTTTAGATTTTATCTCATTTAAACAAAGGTTGTTTACACTTCCTTCATGTGTGTGTTTGGTTTCTTTTGGAACAATATATGTTCCGCTCTCTAATTGCTTAGCAACGGCCTTGTATGCGTCTCTAAAAGGCATTCCTTCAACTACCATTTCATTTAAAGTATCTACTGTAAATAAGTAATTGTATTTTGAGTCATCAAGAATATTTTCTTTTACCTTAATGTCTTTGATAGAGAAAATAGCAATATCTAAACACGCTTGTAAGTTTTGAATAGCCGGGAATAATCCTTCTTTTAATAATTGGAAATCACGGTGGTATCCACTAGGAAGATTGTTTGTAATTAATGTAATCTCGTATGGTAACGATTGGATTTTGTTACATTTTCCACGGATTAATTCAAATACATCTGGATTCTTTTTGTGTGGCATTATACTAGATCCTGTAGTTAAGTGCGCTGGTAAGGTAATGAAGTCAAAGTTTTGACTCATATACAAACATACATCCATTGAAAATTTAGCCAAAGTAGCAGCTACACTACTCATAGCAAAAGCTACACTTTTCTCTGACTTTCCACGGCTCATTTGCGCTGCTACCGAATTGTATTTTAAGGTATCAAAACCTAATTGTTCTGTAGTGTACGTACGATTGATAGGGAATGAACTTCCGTAACCCGCAGCAGATCCTAATGGATTTTGATCTACAATTTGTAACGCAGCATTTAACATGCTAATGTCATCAATTAATGTTTCTGCATAGGCAGAGAACCACATTCCAAATGACGACGGCATAGCAATTTGTAAATGTGTGTATCCTGGTAATAATACGTCTTTATATTTATCAGCAGAATCCATTAACAAATCAAATAATGTTTTTACTTGATATTTTAAGTCAATTACCACGTCTTTTAAGTATAAATTAACGTCTACTAAGACTTGGTCATTACGAGAACGAGCAGTATGAATTTTTTTACCTGCATCGCCTAATTTTACTGTAAGTAAATATTCTATTTTAGAGTGTACGTCTTCAAATGAATCTTCAATAGTGAAGTCTCCTTTAGCGATATCGGCTATAATTTCATTTAATCCTACAACTAATGAATCTGTTTCATCAGCAGTTAATAATCCAATTTGTCCTAACATTTTTGCATGTGCAATAGATCCTAAGGCATCATATTTTGCTAAAACTAAATCTAATTCTCTATCGTTACCTACAGTAAATTGTTCAATTTGTTTGTCAGTAGGAATTCCTTTTTCCCAAAGTTTCATAGGGTATGTTTTTTATTTTTTATTTAAAAAATCGGTTAAGATTTTGATGTACAAATCAACACCTTCTTCAATTTCGTGGACGAAAATAAATTCGTCTGAAGAGTGTGAACGTAAACTTTCACCAGGTCCTAATTTTAATGATTGACAGCTTAAAACTGATTGGTCAGAAAGAGTAGGAGAGCCGTAAGTTGTACGTCCTAGAGCTACACCAGCTTTTACTAATCCGTGGTCGGCAGGGATAGATGATGCATTTAAGTGCATAGATCGTGGGTTTACCTCCGCATTTACATGTGCACGAACTGTATCTAAAATCTCTTGGTTATTATAACAATCATTCACACGAATGTCTACCACCAAATGACATTCTGAAGGAACCACATTGTGTTGTTTTCCAGCAGATACTTGTGTCACGGTCATTTTAACAGGACCTAATACGTCAGATACTTTATCAAATTGGAAGGTTTTGAACCATTCAATTACTTCTAAAGTTTTGTAAATAGGATTGTCATCATTTTTGTGTGCGGCATGGCTAGCAGTACCTTTCACCACTACGTCTAAAACCAACAAACCTTTTTCGGCAATAGCCAATTGCATTAGGGTAGGTTCTCCTACAATAGCGCAATCAATTTCAGGTAAATGTTTTAAGACACTATTTAGACCATTTTTTCCACTGCTTTCTTCCTCTGCAGATGGTACCATCACAATATTATGAGACAAGTTTTCTTGGTCATAAAAGTGTGTGAAGGTAGCAATTAACGAAACTAAACATCCTCCAGCATCGTTACTACCTAAACCATATAATTTTCCGTCTTCAATATCGGCTTTAAATGGATCACGAGTGTAACCTTGGTTAGGTTTTACCGTATCGTGGTGCGAGTTTAATAATAGGGTAGGTTTATTTTTGTCAAAATGTTTATTAAACGCCCAAATATTATTGTTTTCCCTTTGAAAAGGAATATTGTATCTATTGAACCAAGCTTCGATTAAAAGAGCAGTTTGATCTTCTTCACTAGAAAATGAAGGGGTTTCAATTAAGGCCTTTAATAAATCAATGGCTTCTTGGGTTAATGTTTTGATATCTTTCATGATTTCTTTTTTTGCAAATAAGAATTATAATTGAATAGTAGTACAAATACCGTCTGCTCCTTGAAGCATTTTGGTGTGGTGTCCAATTTTAATTTTATTAACTCCTTTTGCTAAGCTTTTGAAACAGTTATCCATTTTAGGAATCATTCCTGAGTGGATTGCTTTTTCGGCTTTTAATTTTTCGTATAGTTCGTTGTTAATACTTGAAATTACCGTTGAATCATCGTCAGCATCTAATAAAACACCTGGTTTTTCAAAGCAGTAATTTAAGGTTACGTCAAAATTTTCTGACATAGCAATTGCTAATTCGCTTGCAATAGTATCAGCATTCGTATTTAATAATTGACCGTTACCATCGTGTGTAATGGCACAGAAAACAGGAGTAATTCCGCTTTCTAATAACGTAGCGATTAATCCATTATTTACTTTTTGAACATCACCAACAAAACCGTAATCAATAGTAGGGTGAACACGTTTAGTAGATTGAATTAGGTTTCCGTCGGCACCTGTAAATCCAATTGCATTCGTGTGTTGTTTTTGAAGGTTTGCCACAATGTTTTTATTGATTTCACCTGCATAAATCATTACTACTACCTCAAGCATTGCTTGATCTGTTATACGACGACCATCAATCATGACAGGCTCTAAACCAATACTTTTAGCCATTTTAGTAGCAGATTTACCCCCACCGTGAACTAAAATTTTGTGTCCTTGAATTTTTGAAAAATCGGCTAAAAATTGCGCTAAATCTGTTGGACTATCAATGATGTTTCCACCAATTTTAATAATACTTAACGATTGTTTTGCCATGATTATTTCTTTTTAATTTTTTCAAGCATTTTTTGTAATACCAACTGAGCTGAGTAAGTTCGGTTGTTAGCTTGGTTAATTACAACTGAATTTTCACTGTCAATCACTTCATCGGCAACAATAACGTTTCTTCGTACTGGTAAACAGTGCATGAATTTAGCATTGTTGGTTAAGGCCATTTTTTTAGCAGTAACGATCCAGTTCGGATCACTATTGGTAATTTCTCCGTATTCAATATAGTTACTCCAGTTTTTAGCGTAAACAAAGTCAGCATTTTCAAAAGCTTTATCTTGGTCGTGCTCAATAGTAGCTCCCTTAGTTACTTCAGGATTTAACTCGTACCCTTTAGGGTGAGTAATTACAAAATCAGCATCTTGTAATAACATCATTTCTACGAATGAGTTAGGAACCGCTTGTGGTAATGCTTTTGGGTGTGGAGCCCAAGTTAATACTACTTTTGGACGGTGTTTAGTTTTGAATTCTTGCATGGTAATAGCATCAGCTAATGCTTGAAGTGGGTGACCTGTAGCACTTTCCATGTTTAAAATAGGCACAGTAGCGTATTTTAAGAAACCATTTAATACCGTTTCGGCATTATCTTTTTCTTTATCTTCTAAACCTGCAAAAGCACGAATAGCAATGATATCACAGTATTGAGAGATTACTTGTGCAGCCTCTTTGATATGTTCAGACGAACCTTGGTTCATGATGGCACCATCTTCAAATTCAATAGTCCAACCTTCACTAGTAAAGTTCATTACCATTACATTCATCCCTAAGTTTAAAGCTGCTTTTTGCGTACTTAAACGAGTACGTAAACTTGGGTTAAAGAATAACATTCCTAGGGTTTTGTTTTTTCCTAGTTTTTTATTTTTTAATGGTTTTTTCTTGATTTCTAATGCTTCTTTTACCCATTTTGGTAAAGAAGTATCGATGTCTTGTAATGAAATGTAGTTCATTTTTTTAATTTATTTTAAAGCAAATGAATGCAAAGTCGTTATATAATTTTTGTAAAAGGAATAGTGTTGTCTATAGCGTTTAAGATAAAATTATCCTTTAATCCGTTTACAATCCAAGTTTCAATGTTGGCGGCTTTTGCAATGGTAGCCGATTCAATTTTAGATTGCATACCACCGGTTCCGTGTGACGATTTACTATCTCCAATTTCTTTTTGCAAAAGGCTTAAATCTGTAACGGTTTCAATGGTTGTAGGGAACTCTTTATTAATGGTTTCTTTAACATAGATACCGTTCGTATTGGTCGCAATGATTAAAATATCTACATTTAAAAGAGCAGCTGTAAGAGCGGCTAATTTGTCATTGTCTCCAAATTTGATTTCGTCAGTAGCAACAGTATCATTTTCATTGATAATAGGGATGTAGTTGTTTTTGACTAATACATCGATGGTATTTACAATGTTGATTTTGGTTTCTTCTTTTTCAAAATCAGAATAAGATAGTAAGCATTGAGAGGTATGTAATCCAAGATCATTAAAATTTTCTTGGTAGATACGCATTAATTGAGGTTGTCCAATAGAAGCAAGGGCTTGTTTGACAAAAACCTCTTGATCTTGATTGTCCAATTTTACAAATTGTTTGGCAGCAGCGACAGCACCCGAACTTACAATGATAAACTCATGAGTGTCCTTTAGTGCGGCTATTTGCATCCCGATATCTTCAATTTTACCTCTTGAGATATGGTTTGTCTCTTTTGTTAGGGTGTTACTACCAATTTTTAGTAACACTCTTTTTTTACCTGATTTGTCCATCGCCATAAACGTACCATTTATTAGTTACTAAATGTTGTAAACCAATTGGTCCACGTTGGTGTAATTTGTCTGTACTAATGGCTAATTCACCACCTAAACCGAACTGTCCCCCATCTGTGAAACGAGTAGAAGCATTTTGGTAAACGGCAGCTGTATCTACATTTTCCATGAAAAATTGCGCTGCTTGATTATCTTTTGTGATAATAGTCGCCGAGTGACCACCACAGTATTTATTTATTTTTTCGATAGCTTCATTGTCTGAAGAGGTAGTCCCAATTACAATTTTGTAATCCAAGAACTCTTCGTACCAAATTAAATCATTTTCAATTTGTGCGACTCCTGTAGTCGAAGCAATAGAAGCATCACCTAAAACAGTTACATTTTTAGCTTGTAATAACGCAACGATTTCTTTGGCATATGACTCCCAGTTTGGAATATTTGTGTCAATTAACACTTTATCTAATGCGTTACAAACAGAGATATTAGAAGTTTTTCCGTTCATAATTATGTTTGTAGCTTGTTCTAGATTCGCTTGTGACTGAACGTATGCAAAATTATTTCCACGACCACTAACAATTACTGGGCAAGTAGCGTGTTGTTTCACAAAGTTGATTAGATTTTCGCCACCACGAGGAACAATTAAGTCTACACGTTGTGATGGTTTCTCTAAGAAAGCTTGAGTTTCTACACGGTTATAGTTTAGGTATTCTACCCAATCTGTTGTGTTAATTTGGTTATCTTCTAAGGCTTTGTGCCACAGGCTCACAATTTTTAAATTAGAAAGTAACGATTCTTTACCACCTTTTAATAAGATTTTATTACCAGATTTAAAAGCAATACCACCCGCCTCAACAGTTACATCGGGTCTAGATTCATAGATGATTAAAATAGTTCCAAAAGAAGCTGTTTTATTAGAAATTTTGATTCCATTATCATGAACAAAACTAAAACGTTCTTGTCCAACAGGATCTTCTTGGCTACATAATTGTTGTAATGATAAAATCATTCCGTCAATTTTGGCGTCATCAACTAATAATCTTTTTTCCATTGCTAAGTCTTCTCCATTGTAATTTTGAAGATCTTGTTGGTTAATCGATTTTAATTCGGCTCTTTCTTGTTCTAAAAGTTCAGCCATTCTAGCAAGTACAGCATTTCTTTTTTCAATAGGTAATAAAAGGCTCATTCTTTATAATTTAGATAAGAAACTATGGCTATTATAATTCAGCAAGACATTCTTGTAACGCAGTTACAAAAGTATCAATGTCTTGTTTTTTGATTGTTAAAGGAGGTAAGATACGCAACAAGTTTTTATTGTTTGCATTTCCAGTAAAAATGTGTTTTTCAACAATCATTTTTTTACGTAATGTAGCTACATCAAAGTCAAATTCAACTCCTAACATTAACCCTTTTCCTTTTACTTTTTTCACTTGAGGAACGGCTTTGATTGCTTCTTGGAAATAAGCATTTACGTCGTTTACGTTTTGGATTAGATTTTCATTTTCAATCACATCTAAAACAGCAATACCTGCAGCACAAGCCAAGTGGCTTCCTCCGAAAGTAGTACCTAATAATCCGTAACTAGCCGTAAATTTAGGAGAAATCATGATTCCACCAATAGGGAAACCATTCCCCATACCTTTTGCTAAACAGATAATATCTGGTTGAATGTTATGGTATTGGTGAGCGAAGAATTTTCCGCTACGACCGTATCCTGATTGTACTTCGTCAAGGATGAAAACAACATCGTATTGTTTACAAACTTTTTCTAATGCTTGAAAAAAATCAGTAGTCCCTTCGTCTAAACCACCTACACCTTGAATTCCTTCAATGATTACACAAGTAACATCACCTTTTTTCAATTCAGCCTCAACTAAATCAATTTGGTTTAATGGTAAAAAAGTAACTTCTTGTTGTGCGTTGATAGGCGCTACAATTTTAGGATTGTCGGTTGCAGCAACTGCAGCAGAAGTACGTCCGTGAAAAGCATTCGTAAAAGAGATTACACGGCTTTTTCCGTTGTGGAAAGAAGCTAATTTTAATGCATTTTCGTTTGCTTCTGCACCAGAACTACATAAAAATAGGCTGTAATCTGTGTAACCAGATAATTTTCCTAATTTTTGAGCTAATTCTAATTGTAAAGGATTTTGGATTGCATTTGAGTAAAAACCAATTTGATCTAATTGATTTTTTAGTTTAGAAACATAAGTAGGGTGGGTGTGTCCAATAGAGATTACTCCGTGACCACTGTATAAATCTAAATAAGTTACTCCTTGATCATCATAGATAGTACAATCTACTGCTTTTACAGGAGTTATGTTGTATAATGGATAAACGTCAAATAAATTCATAGTATGTATTTTAAATGGTTAAAGTTTAAGTTGTTAAAAGGAACTCTTAACAGCTTAAACTTTAGATTTTATTTTTTTATTAGAAACCACAAGGTTTTAAATGTAAACCGGTATTTTCAGGAAGGCCAAATATTAAGTTCATATTCTGAACCGCTTGACCAGAAGCTCCTTTACTAAGATTATCAATTACAGAAGTGATTAGTAAACGATTTCCTTTTTTCCAAAGACTGATAATACATTTGTTTGTTTGTAGTACCATTTTCATATTAATGTTTGAAGTGGTAACTGTTACAAACGGTTGATCTTTATAATAGTCTTGATATTTAGCCACTATATCTTCTAAGGTTTCTTCAATAGTAGTGTATAGTGTTGCAAAAATACCTCTAGCAAAATCTCCACGGTTAGGAACAAAAATGATTTCGTTAGCAAAACCAGGTTGTAATTGCTGTAAAGACTGGTTGATTTCACCTAAATGTTGGTGTTCAAAAGCCTTATAGTGTGACATATTATTTAAACGCCAGCTAAAGTGAGAGGTTTCTGATAATGATACTCCTGCACCTGTACTACCTGTTGTGGCATTGATATGTACATCGTCGTTTAATAATTTGTTTGCTGCTAATGGTAATAAAGCTAATTGGATAGCTGTTGCAAAACAACCAGGATTTGCAATATAATTGGCAGAAACAATGTCTGATTTATTTAATTCAGGTAAACCATAAACAAATGATTTTCCGTCAAATTCTTTATCTTTTAATAATCTAAAATCATTCCCTAAATCAATGATTTTAGTGTTGTCAGAAAATTTATTGTTTTGTAAAAAAGAAATAGATTTTCCGTGTCCTAAGCATAAAAATAGAACGTCAACATTTGGATTTACTTGGTCTGTAAAATTCATTTCAATGTCACCCATTAAATCATGGTGAGCAATAGATAATGGTTTTCCAGCATTTGTAGTACTATATACAAAATCTAATGTTGCGTTTGGGTGGTACATTAACACACGAATTAATTCGCCGGCTGTATAACCAGAACCACCAATAATTCCTACCTTAATCATGAGATAAATTATTTACAGATGAGAAGATATTTTGAGCATTTCCTAAGATTTTGATGAAACCTTTAGCGTCATCAGAAGTCCAAGCATTGTTCATTTCACCGTATTGACCAAAACCAGTGTTCATTAAATCATTTTCAGATTCAATACCGTCTAATTGGAAGTGGTAAGGTTTTAGGGTTACTGTAACAGTACCATTAACAGTAGCTTGAGTATCTTCAAGGAACGTTTCAATATTTCTCATCACTGGATCAAGGAAGTGACCTTCGTGGAATAACATTCCGTACCAGTTACCTAATTGTTCTTTCCAGTATTGTTGCCATTTACCTAATGTATGTTTCTCTAATAAATGGTGTGCTTTGATGATGATAATTGGAGCAGCAGCTTCAAAACCAACACGTCCTTTGATTCCAATGATTGTGTCACCCACGTGAATATCACGTCCAATAGCGTATGCGTTAGCAATTTTCTCTAATGCTACGATATTGTTGCAAGGGTTGTCTTTTTTACCATTAATAGCTACTAATTCACCTTTAGCGAATTCTAAAGTTACTTTTTCTTCACCTTCTTTAGTTAATTGAGAAGGGTATGCTTCACTTGGAAGAGGATCTTTAGACGATAAAGTTTCTTTACCACCTACACTAGTTCCCCATAAACCTTTGTTGATAGAGTATTGTGCTTTTTCCCAAGAATAGTGAACACCATTTTTAGCTAAATAATCTACTTCTTCTTGACGAGATAATTTCAAGTCACGTATAGGAGTGATTACTTCAATTTCTGGAGCAATTGTGTGGAAAATTAAGTCAAAACGAATTTGGTCATTTCCAGCACCTGTACTTCCGTGAGCGATAGCTGTAGCGCCAATAGATTTAGCGTATTTGATCGCCTCGATAGCTTGGAAAACACGTTCTGCACTTACAGAAAGAGGGTAGGTGTTATTTTTTAATACGTTACCGTAGATAAGGTATTTAATTGCTTTATCGTAATATTTATCTAAAATAGTTAAGTTAGCGTGTTTAGCACTTCCTAATTCATAAGCTCTAGATTCAATTGAATCTAATTCTTCTTGGTCAAAACCACCAGTGTTTACAAGAACCGTGTGTACTTCGTACCCTAATTCATTTTTTAAATATTTTAAACAGTATGAGGTATCTAATCCACCGCTATAGGCTAATACAACTTTTTTCATGATATTATTTTTTTAAGAAAAGTGCTTGTTTGATTGCTTTTAATCTATTTAATACTTTTTGATTAAATGTGTGTTTTGGTTCTTCTTCTTTTTTCTCCTTTGGGTCGTAAAGCATACCAGTGCAAAGACACATTTTATTGTTTTTACTTTTTAATATTTCGTAGTTGGTACACGTTTTACAACCTGCCCAAAAACTAGGATCTGTGGTTAATTCTGAGAAAGGAACAGGTTTGTATCCTAATTCAGAGTTAATTTTCATTACAGCCAACCCAGTGGTGATACCAAATACTTTGGCATCTGGGTATTTTTGTAATGAGTATTCAAATACTTTCGATTTGATTTGTTTAGCCAGTCCTAATTGTCTGTAATCAGGATGAACAATTAATCCAGAGTGAGCAACAAATTTGCCGTGCTCCCAACTTTCAATATAACAGAAACCAGCAAAACGATTTCCTTGTAAGGCAATAACAGCATCACCCGATTTCATTTTTTTTTCAATATACTCAGGGGTTCTTTTGGCTATACCGGTTCCTCTTAGTAAAGCTGATGATTCTATGGTGTCACAAATTTCTTGTGCGTATTTAAAGTGTTTTTCCTCTGTGATAACAATATCTATTTTCATTTCAAGAGATTGATTTCGTGTTTAATTTTTTTAAGTTTAAGTCAATAGAATAGGGGATTGACTACCGCCTGACGTGATACCTAAACCAGTTGTTAGGAGTGATTTCAGGGATAAAATAATAAAGACTTAAAACGCTAAAATGTAATTGAGGTAAATTCAAAACAGAATAAATGAAAAAGTGAACAAAAATATAGGCTAAATAGGAGTATAGGCTACTATTGCCTAATTACCCGTACTCTAGGAGTGGTAATGGCTTGATTTATTCTAGTAGTAAGAGTTATATGTAAACTTCTTTTTTTCATTTGGTGCAAAAGTACATATTTTTTTTAAAACAATAAAGATTTTAAAAATCTATCTTTTTTTATGAAAAAACAAAAAAGGTTTTTGAAAATAATATTCAAAAACCTTTAGTAAATTTTGCGTTAGAGGAATTATCTTCTAAAACGATTGTTTATGATAATGTCTTTTAATTTAGCTTTTAAATTCTCACCACTGTCATACACCATTTGTTCTGAAGTAGGGAATGGGATCATTTTTTTATCAAAAAAGCTAATATAATCATTGTCGCAAGCTTCTCTTTCACCTTTATAGGTTGCGTATTTGTTTTGGAATACAAATTCGCTTGCTAATGGGTGAGATTGAATAAGTTGACCTGTTTTAAAGTCTAGATAGTCTACTTTAGCTGTGATTTGACAAGATTTTAATTGTAGAAATTCGTAGATGCTTACTTTGGCAGTTCTAATATTGTCTACCAATAAAGGTCTGCCTTGGGCGTCTAATACATTTTTTCCTTGAGCGTCAACTACTGTTTTTTGTCCGTCTTTTATTTGACGTTCTTTTACAAATTCTTTCTCTTTAATTTGTTCAGGAGAGATGTTGATGTTTCTAAATTCTAACATCAAACCATAATCATAGTTCAAGTTTTTTTGTTTGTTATTGTGATATATTGTCCAACGGTCGTTAATTCCGTAGGTGCTAAAGTCTAATAAGTCGTTGTTTAGGTTTTGTGGGATAATTGTATTAGTATTGTTCTTAGTATATACTAAAATGTAGTCAATACCTTTCTCGTGAGCAACGTTCATTAAATTGGCTACGTCACTATAACCAGGATTGATTTTGTTGAGATATTCTAATTGATCAAAAGCACGACGACAGTTTAATTTGTTATTTGAAGCCATCAAAGCTTTTGCATTGTTGTATAAATACTTAGATAAATCGTTTTTACTAGAAATAATTCGGTCAGTGTAATCCTCAAAAGGGAATTGAGCATAACGTCCTGTTTCAATAAATTTTAAAGGCAAAAGGGGTTTGATACGTTCTTGCCTTTCTTGAAGTTGTACGTAAGTATTGTATAATTCTTCAAGTTTAGCAGGATTATTCTCTCTTACAAGACTTTGGGTGTTATATGAGTCTCTTTCTTTGGCTTTAGCAAAAGCCTCTTCTAATAAATACACATAATCTTGGTTCGATTTACTGTCTTTATTTGATTTTAAGTTATTGATTGATTTGTATATAGCCTCGTCATAGTTTCCGGTATTGACTAATTTTTTTGTTGTTTTTACCCCGCAAGAGAATAAAATACCGGCAAAAGCAGCTAATAATAATGATTTATTCATGTCTGTTTATTTTTTACAAATATATTCTTTTTAGTGTATTTCAAATCGCTGTTAATTAAATTGTTAAAAAAAGCATTTTTATTACAAATTCATGTCTTAATATATAAAGGCTTTTTTGTATTTTTGCACCTCAAATTAACGTAAATCAAAGAAATGCAACGCGACGAACAAATTTTTGATCTTATTCTAGACGAAAGAGACAGACAAATTCACGGATTAGAACTTATTGCTTCTGAAAACTATGTGAGTGAACAAGTTATTGAGGCAGCTGGTTCTGTATTGACTAATAAATATGCTGAAGGATATCCTGGTAAAAGATATTACGGAGGATGTGAAGTAGTAGATATTATTGAGCAAATTGCTATTGATAGAGCAAAAGAATTATTTGGAGCTGAATACGCTAACGTACAGCCTCACTCAGGATCTCAAGCAAATGCTTCTGTATATCACGCTTGTTTATCTCCTGGAGACACTATCTTAGGATTTGATTTGGCTCACGGTGGACACTTAACTCACGGATCGCCAGTTAACTTTTCAGGAAAAGTATATAACCCTGTATTCTACGGAGTAGAAAAAGAAACAGGTCGCTTGAACTACGATAAAATTCAAGAAATTGCTCTTGAAACTAAACCAAAATTAATCATTGCTGGAGCTTCTGCTTACTCAAGAGATATTGATTATGCTCGTTTCAGACAAATTGCTGATAGTGTAGACGCTATTTTAATGGCTGATATTTCTCACCCAGCAGGATTAATTGCTAAAGGATTACACTCAGATCCAATTCCTCACTGTCACATTGTGACTACAACAACTCACAAAACATTACGTGGGCCAAGAGGTGGATTGATCTTAATGGGTAAAGACTTTGAAAACAAACAAGGTTTAAAAACTCCAAAAGGTGATATCCGTATGATGTCTAATTTATTAGACTTAGCTGTATTCCCAGGAAACCAAGGTGGACCATTAATGCACATTATTGCTGCTAAAGCGGTTGCTTTTGGTGAAGCGTTATCAGATGATTTCTTCCAATATGCTTTACAATTAAAGAAAAATGCTAATGCTATGGCTGAAGCATTTGTTAAAAGAGGATACGATATCATTTCTGGAGGTACAGATAACCACATGATGTTAATTGACTTACGTAACAAAAATATTTCTGGTAAAGAGGCTGAAAACGCTTTAGTACGTGCAGAAATTACAGTGAACAAAAATATGGTTCCTTTTGATGACAAATCTCCTTTTGTTACTTCTGGTATTCGTGTAGGTACTGCTGCAATCACAACTCGTGGTTTAGTAGAATCAGATATGGAAACTATTGTTGAGTTAATTGATAGAGTATTAAACAACCACACTGACGAGGCTTTATTAGAAGCTGTTGCAGAAGAAGTGGTTGCTATGATGAGCGAAAGACCTATCTTTAAGCACTAATACTACTTATTATAACAATTATAAAGGTTTAAGGTTATTTCATTGAGGTAACTTTAAACCTTTTTCTTTAAAAAAATATTTTTTATGTCGATGTTACGTTTAAAATTACCTACTGATCCAAGATGGGTAAATATAGTTGAAAAAAATATTGAAGAAATATTAACAGATCACGCGTGGTGCGAGCAAAAAGCCGCAACTAATGCCATTACCATTATTACACATAATTCTGAATATCAAGATTTAGTGGCAGATATGTTAGCTTTGGCTAAAGAAGAAATAGATCACTTTGAACAAGTACATAATATAATTCTAAAACGTGGTCTTAAATTAGGTCGTGAGCGCAAAGACGATTATGTGAACGAATTATACCAATACATGAAACAATCTGTTGATGGGAGTAGGGTGTCTGGTCTAGTAGAACGTTTGTTGTTTTCGGCAATGATTGAAGCACGTAGTTGTGAGCGTTTTAAAGTATTATCAGAAAATATTAATGATCCTGAATTAGCCGATTTTTATCGTGATTTAATGGAAAGTGAAGCTGGTCATTATACTACTTTTATTACGCATGCTCGAAAATACGGTCAAGGAATTGATGTTGAAAAACGTTGGCAAGAATGGTTGGATTTTGAAGCTAGAGTGATTGCCAATTATGGAAAGTCAGAAACCATTCACGGTTAGTCATTTCAAAATAAAATAAAAAAGAGGAACTATTTAGTTCCTCTTTTTTTATTTTTCCCTAATCCTAATTGATTTATGGTCACTTTTGGTGTAGGTTTTGGTTTCTTTTTTTCATCTTCCTCTTGAGGGAATATTTCTTCAGGGGAATTTATTTTTTCATCAATTCTCCAGCTAAAACCTCTTAATTTACGGTCGTTAGGATGAATGTCTTTCTCTGGATATATGGTTCCTTCTGCGTTATTAAATAGGGTAAGAGTTTCTACTTGATTGTTGTTAAACAATATGTTGATTTTGCTACTTACATTTTTATTAATACCTATTAATTCATTTTGTTTGTTACGCATGAAATATAGGAGTTCGGTATTCTTAATAATATCTACTTCGTTGAGTTTGCCATCTAATAATTTTCCATATAAATTAAGACCTTTTACTTGGTTGAATCCCGCGTCTAAGGTATCCTTATTGATGATGAAAGCATTTTTAAGTACGCGTATACTGTCTAATTTTTTGGTGTTATTATTACCAATTAAATGGATTTCATCACCGGTGATTTGATTTTTTAGATTCCAAAGTATAGGATTACCAATTAATTTGGTGAGTTTGTCTTTGGTACTAGAGTGTATCGAATCACATTTTCCGCTTAAATTACTTTTATAGAATCGGGCATTGGTGTAGGCTCTAATTATTCTGTTTCCGGGTTTCCCGGTTACCATTAAACGTTTTCCATGAATGTAAACAGAGTCATTTTCTATGAAATTTACTGCTAAGGCACGTTTGGTTACAAATACAGAATCTTTATTTTTATAAAATTCAGCATAATGACCTTTAATGACCGCTCGGTTAATTGAGTCAGTAATTTTTACATTTTTAGTAGCCGATGCAAATTCTCTATTTCGGTCATAATACAAACTATCGCCTTTAATTTTTCGATCGTTATATCTAATATACGATTTATTTAAAAAATGTGCTTTATTTTTTCTTGTATCATATAATCCGCGTTCGGTATAGATATAATTTGATTTACTAGTAATGGTTGAAGGTCCTAATAAATGAGCTTGACCATTATGATTGTAATAATCTAAATGATTGGATTTAATGGTGTAAGTAGGGTTGCTTAGGGTAACGTCTGTAAGGAATTGGTATTTACGTTGTTTGATAAAGTGTCTACCAGATTTGCTTTTTAGTGTATTTTCTCTATTGGTAATGGTTCCCATAGAGTTATAATAGGCCTCTTGTGAAGCTCTGTCAAAATTGATGGTGTCTGTTACCAAAGTAGATTCGCCTACACGCATTACGGAATTTCCAGACGCGAATGCTTTTTTTAGGTTTCCGTTATATTCGGCGTATTTGCTGGCTAATGATAGGGTATCACCTTGTGTTAAACGTACGTTACCGAAAGCTTTTAGATAATTTTCTTTTTGGAAAAAATAAGCTTTATCGCAGGTTAATATTGCGCCATCATGTATGGCTCTTACATTACCGGTAAGTAGGAATGCGTCTGGTATTTCGCTTTCATTGGCATCTGCAAAATCGGAATGTTCAATAACAATACGTTTTGTTTTTTGAGCCTGTGCAGTTAGGGTATAGCAAGAAACGATTCCTAATAGGAGTGCGTAAAGTATTTTTTTCACAATGACAATTTAGATTGAAGGTTTATTCTTCTTTAGAAATAACGGCTTCATAATTTTGGTTGATGAGTGTCCAATTAATTTTTTTGAAAAAATAATCGATGTATTTTCCTTTGCTGAATTGGAAGTCCAAATAATAAGCATGTTCCCATAGATCTAGAGCTAGGATTGGTGTTCCTTGTACTTTAGAAACGCTCATTAATGGATTAATGTTGTTCTCTGTAGTGGTTACTCTTAATTTTCCACTACGGTCTGCTACTAGCCAAACCCATCCATTTCCGTATAACGTTAGTGCTTGAGTTTTGAAATCTTTGGTGAAGGTTTCAAAGTCTCCAAAATCTCTATTAATGGCTTGGGCTAATGTATCTTGGGTTCTTTTTTCAGGTTTCGGTTTGATACATTTCCAATATAGGGTGTGGTTGTAATAACTTGCGGCGTTATTTTTTGCATCGTCACTAGAGAAGTTATTTTGTTTTAATAGTTCTTCAATAGTTAGGTTTGCAGATTCTGAATTGGCTAATTCTTGGTTGAGTTTGTTTGTACAATTTAAATAATGTTTGGCGTAATGATTCTCAAGAGTTAGGGCAGAAATTTGTGGTACAAATTCGTCGTAGTTATAAGGTAGTTTTTCCATTTGAAAAACACCATCTGTAACAGCTACGTCTTCTGGGGAACCAATTTCTATTTTATCTTGAGCGGAAGGTAAGGGAACTTCTACCACTTCAGTAAGTTCTTTTTTCTTACAACTAAACATAAAGGAAATGATAGTTGTGATTACTATTATTTTCTTCAACATTATTTATTGTTTTTTAAATCGTTTATTAACTGGATATAGTTTTCTTGAGCTTCTTCGATGCTCAAATGGCTTATTTGCATCCAAGCATTCATTTTGAAAGCATTACGTAAATCATAACTATTGGTTTTGATTTCGCTGCTTTGAGAAGTAGCTTGTTTGTAGTAAGCGTATAAACGTAATTGAACATCTTGAGGTAAAGAGGCTTGTGTCATTTTTGAAGCAATGTTTACCGCTTCAATAAATTCTTCATTTAAATCTCTAGTGCTCATAGTTTACTTATTTACTTGCAATAATAGTTTGATTTCCTTTGGCTACTTGGTTTAATACCACGTCTAATTTAGTTCCTAATGGTAAATAAATATCTACTCTTGAACCAAATTTGATAAAACCAGCATCTGTACCTTGTACCACTTGAGTTCCTTCTTGAGCATAGTTTACAATACGTCTTGCAAGAGCACCTGCAATTTGACGGTACATTACTTCACCAAAAGTTTCATTTTCAATGACTACAGTAGTACGTTCGTTTTCTTCACTTGCTTTTGGATGCCAAGCCACTAAGAATTTACCTGGGTGATATTTACTAAATTTTACCAATCCACTTAAACCGTAACGAGTTACGTGTACATTAATTGGTGACATAAAGATAGATACTTGTAATCGTTTGTCTTTAAAATATTCAGCTTCGTATACCTCTTCAATTACTACCACTTTTCCATCAACAGGAGCTAAGATATGGTTTGGATTGATTACCGCTGGGCGTTTTGGATTTCTGAAAAATTGTAATATAATAATCAAAAACGCTAGAGCTAATAATTGAACTGCCAATTTTAACCAATTGCAGTCAATCATATCTGCTAATAATACAGCAACAGCAGTGATAATAGATCCTAATAAAATAGATGGGGTTCCTTCTTTATGAAACATAATAAATAATTTGATTTAATAAATAAATAAATGGGGCTACGTAAATAATACTGTCAAAACGATCTAAAATTCCACCATGGCCTGGCATGATATTTCCACTGTCTTTTACACCGGCAGTGCGTTTAAATTTAGACTCAATTAAATCTCCAATGGTTCCAATAATTCCAACTAAAATAGCTGTAATTATACCAGAAAGATATTGTATTGTGGTTGAGTTTCCTTGGAAATAATGAATTAGAATACTTGCTATTGCCGCAAATACAATTCCTCCAGTTAATCCTTCTACTGTTTTTTTAGGAGAAACGCGTTCTAGTAATTTTGTTTTTCCAAAATTTTTCCCAACTAAATATGCAAAAGTATCGTTGGTCCAAATTAAGATAAAAATAGAAGTCAGTAATTCGGGTTGATAGTTACCATTTTGGTCAAATGGAATTTTGGTCATTAAAACAAATGGAAAAACAATGTAACCTAACAATTGAATCCATTGGTTTTTGGTAGTATTCTTATCGGTTTTAAATTGGAATAAGTTAAATGCCAATCTAAAAGACACCAATAAGGTTATGAATAATAATAAATTGGTATTGAATGAACTAAAAGGGATAAAGAGATAGATTAGATAAAAAAGAGTTGCAACGGTAATAGGGACTATTTTGTCCAATTGTACCAATTTACAAAACTCATATACTGCCATACATAAGAATAGGCCAAAGAGAGCGTATAAAGTATAAGTAGAATAGGAAATACAGTTTAGTAATAGAGTTACATATACTGCTCCAGAAAGGCCTCTTTTAAGGGTTTCATTCATAATTATAAATCTTCTAAAAGGAGTAAATATAAATTTTTGGTAACACTACCGTATCTAGTAAAGTCATCGTCCTGATTTTTGTCAAAATACCTCAAATTGGTATAATTATTCGGGAAATCTTTTACATATTTTCGTTTAATAGCACTTAGACCTTCACTTTTATTATTTACAATTTGGCTTGTAGTTGCAATGATAATAATGTCATTGGGTAACTCATTGGCTTTCTTTTGTTTAATTTGTTTTGATGAAAGTAGGATGGCACCTTCGTCTGCAATTAAAGCTTCACAGGTAGAAACCAAAAAAAATGGGTTTGCTGGAGTTTTATACAGTAAATTATTGGCTTCTAATAATGGAAATAAATCAGGAATGAAACAAAGTGTTTCTGTTTCAAACCAATCATTTTCAATTAATATATTCTCAAAATGCTGTTCCAGTTCATCTTGATTGTCGCAATACAAGAATTTTCCTCCATTATTTTTGAAAATGGTTGTGAATCTTTCGTCCATAGGAAGAATAGCAGCTTCTAATTCCGATTCGTTATACGGACTTATGGCGTCATCTTGTTGCGCTTTGGAAGTACTGCTGCTAAATAATTTTTTAAAAAGATTCATAATTCAATTACTTCTAAATGAATATTGGTTTAAATACAATATTCTCTTACTTCAATATTTTGAAATAAGAGAATAGGTAAGTTTAGTTGATTGGTTCTTTTGGAGAAAAATCTCTTTTTCCAAAAATAGCTTCTAAGTCATCTTTAAAGATTACTTCTTTTTCAATTAATACGTTTGCCAATTGATCCAATTGTTCTTTGTTTTCTTCAAGAATTGCAATTGCACGTTGGTATTGACCTTCAATTAAGTCAGAAATTTCTTTGTCAATAATTTTGGCAGTATCTTCTGAATATGGTTTTGAGAAACTGTATTCATTTTGACCTGTTGAGTCATAATAGGTAACGTTTCCAATTTTATCATTTAATCCGTAAATGGTAACCATAGCACGCGCCTGACGACTTACTTTTTCTAAATCACTCAAAGCACCTGTAGAAATTTTATTAAAAATAACTTTCTCGGCAGCACGACCACCCATAGTAGCACACATTTCGTCTAACATTTGTTCTGGACGAACAATTTGTCTTTCTTCAGGTAAATACCAAGCAGCACCTAAACTTTGTCCTCTTGGAACAATGGTTACTTTGATAAGTGGAGCTGCGTGTTCTAACATCCAGCTTACAGTGGCGTGTCCTGCTTCGTGAATGGCAATGGCTCTTTTTTCATCGTCGGTGATTATTTTATTTTTCTTTTCTAATCCACCAATAATTCTATCTACAGCGTCTAAGAAATCTTGTTTGTCTACTGCGGTTTTGTCTTTTCTTGCAGCAATTAAAGCAGCTTCGTTACATACATTGGCAATGTCTGCACCTGAAAATCCAGGAGTTTGTTTGGCTAAGAATTCTAAATCTAAACCATCTACTTTTTTAAGAGGGGCTAAGTGAACATTAAATATTTGCTCACGTTCCTTAACGTCTGGTAAGTCTACATAAATTTGACGGTCAAAACGTCCTGCACGCATTAAAGCTTTATCTAATACATCGGCTCTATTGGTTGCAGCAATTACAATAACATTTGAATCACTACCAAAACCATCCATTTCTGTTAATAATTGGTTTAAAGTATTTTCTCTTTCATCGTTTCCTCCAGAGATATTACTCTTACCACGAGCACGACCTACAGCGTCAATTTCGTCAATGAAAATGATGGCAGGAGATTTTTCCTTAGCTTGTTTAAATAAGTCACGTACTCTAGAAGCTCCAACACCTACAAACATTTCCACAAAATCGGATCCTGATAATGAGAAAAATGGAACTTTAGCTTCTCCAGCTACAGCTTTGGCTAATAGGGTTTTACCCGTTCCTGGAGGTCCTACTAATAAGGCTCCTTTTGGAATTTTACCACCTAGGTCTGTGTATTTTTGTGGGTTTTTAAGAAATTCTACAATTTCTTGAATTTCTTCTTTGGCACCTTCTAGACCAGCTACATCTTTGAATGTGATTTTGATATCGTTTTTCTCATCAAATAGTTTGGCTTTTGATTTTCCGATACTAAATATTTGTCCGCCACCTCCAGCACCTCCGCCAGACATACGTCTCATTAAGAAAAACCAAACTCCTACAAATAGCAATACAGGAAGTACGCTAATTAAGATATCCGTCCAATTGCTTTTTGGGGCAAAATTAAAGTCTTTTAATTTTCCTTGAGCAACAGCTTTCTCTAATTTGGTTTGGAATAATTGTTCGTTACCAGTTTCAAAAATATAATGAGGTCCTTTATTTACATGATTAAATACATCTTTAGATACCTCTTTGTGTGCAGCTGATTTTAAACCTTTTGGGCTTAAGAATACTTCTGCTTCCGATTTGTTATAAATGATAACACGTTCAATATCTCCATTATTTAAGAAGGTACTGAATTTAGAATTGGAAATATTTACAGGGCCTTCAAAACTAGAATTTCCTGATGAAAAATTGATTACCAAAAATATTAGAAGAACTCCAGCGTAAATTAACCAAGGGCTAATTTTGAAATTATTCGGATTGTTATCTTTTGCCATTTATAAAAATGAATTAGAATTTATTTTCAAGTTTTGTGCTCTTTGCGTCTCCCCAAAGGCTTTCAATATCGTAATATTCACGAATTTGTTGTTGGAATACGTGTACTACAATGTGTACATAATCCATCAGAACCCATTCGGCGTTCTCAGTACCTTCTACATGCCATGGTTTTTCTTTCATGTCTTTAGAAACTACTTTTTGTACCGAGTTTACAATAGCGTTTACTTGAGTGTTTGAAGTTCCGTTACAGATTACAAAATAATCACAAACTGCAGTTTCTATACCACGTAAGTCTAAAATTTCAATATCGTTTCCTTTTACGTCTTCAATTCCTTTGATGATGTTTGCTAACAAAACATCATTATTTATTGTCTTTTTTGTCATGATTCTATTTAGGGTAATATAAGTTTGCGAAGTTATTCTTTTTGTTTTTATTTTGTCCATAACCCGTCATAAATTTTTCACAAAAATCTTTTATTTTTCAACAATGAAGTGGATTAAATTAGAAAGTATTACCTCTACCAATGATTTTTTAAAAGAAATGACCATTTCTACGGTTGTAGCATCCTTCACTGTTGTTACTACTCAAATTCAAACCAAGGGTAGGGGGCAACACGGTAGTGTATGGGAAACTGCACCAGGGGAGAATTTAATCATGAGTGTTTTTATAGAAAATACAAATCCTGATAATAGTGTACTTTTTGATTTAAGTAGGTATTTTTCAATAATTGTTTATCAGGCACTTGAGTTGTTTAATTTAAAAGATTTGTCAATTAAATGGCCCAATGATATTATGTTTAAATCAAAAAAAATTGGTGGTGTATTAATTGAAAATCAGCTTAAAGGAAATGGACAAATTAACTCAATAATTGGTTTGGGATTAAATGTAAATCAATTAAATTTTGATCATTTGCCTAAGGCAGATTCATTGGCTTCACTTACAGGTTATAGTTGGGATGTAGATGCTGTTTTTTTGAAAATAATGGAATTGTTAGAGCGAAATTGGACTGATTTTTTAGAAAATCCCCAGTTTTGTTTAGATCGTTATGAAGCGATTTTGTTTCGAAAAAACAAACCTTCTGTGTTCAAAAAACCTAACGGCTTTCAATTTATGGGTATTATTCAAGGAGTGAGTAGAGAAGGGAAATTACAGGTGTTGTTGGAAGACGATTCTGTAGAAGAATATGGTTTGAAAGAGATAGAGTTGTTGTATTTATAAAAAAAGAAGCATATCGCTTCTTTTTTTATAATAAATTGGTTTTGCTTCCCATGGTATCAATCAATTTTTGAATTGGATTTTTAATCATCATGCTCATCATTGGATTAAAATTTCCTTCAAAAACAAATTGAATTTCACAACTTTCATCGGTTTTAGATTCAATATTCAGTGTTAAATCAAAAGGAACTTTGTCATTATTTGCGCAAAGTATCACTGTAGAGTGAGCTTGTTTGTCTTTTAATCTAAGTTGAATTTCGGGCATTCCAGCTAAACCAAATACAAACGCATCGTTGGGTAATACTTCAAATTTCGCAATGTTTTCGGGCATTAATTTTTCGTATTGTGCCATATTTGTGGTTTTTTCAAACACATGAGCTGCAGATTGTTCTATAAGGTATTTTTGGCTTTCTAATTTCATTTTTATAAGAATTGATAAAACAAAAATAATGCTTTTTTTGATTTACTTTTTCAATAAAAAGAACCATTGTATAAAAGACTAAAATAGTAGTGTGATATTTTAAATATAATTCTATTTTTGTGGTTTCTTTTAGACTATGCTTTATAGCATGGTTTTAATTAAACGATTCTTTTAAATATAAACAGAAAATGAAAGTATTAAAATTTGGTGGTACTTCTGTAGCCAATGCTCATAATATTAAGTTAGTTATTGATATTGTTACTAAAAATAGTAGTAAAGAACAAACCATAGTGGTGGTTTCAGCTTTTACTAAGGTAACCGATATGTTACAATTGGCTTCTCAAAAAGCAGCTAATAACGACGAATCTTATAAAGAAGTTCTAGCAGAATTAGAAACCAAACATTTAGATGCTTTAAAAGAATTAATCCCTGTTAGTGAGCAAAGTGGCTTGTTAAGTCAAGTTAAACGTATTGTAAATCACTTAGAAACTATCCTTGACGGTTGTTTCTTATTGGGTGAATTATCTACACGTACTGCCGATACTATTTTAAGTTTTGGAGAAGTTTTATCTTCATTCATTATTGCTGAAGCATTTAAACAAAAAGATAAAAATGCTACGCACCAAGATTCTCGTGAGTTAATCAAAACTAATAATAATTATAGTAAAGCGGCTGTTGATTTTGCAATCACCAATGATTTAATTAAAAATCATTTTGCAAATCAAACTAATTCTATTACAGTAATGCCAGGATTTATTGCAATGTCTGTTGATGGAATTGCAACAACTCTTGGACGTGGTGGTTCTGATTATACTGCTGCTATTTTGGCTGCGGCATTAGATGCTTCTATTTTAGAAATTTGGACAGACGTAAACGGAATGTTTACTGCTAATCCTAAAGTGGTCAAACAAGCGCAACCTATTGCGACAATCTCATACCAAGAAGCAATGGAATTATCTCACTTTGGTGCTAAAGTGTTATATCCCCCAACAATTCAACCAGTATTACAAAAACAAATTCCTATTGTAATTAAAAATACTTTCGAGCCTGAGGCTGAAGGAACTTTAATTACTCATAATGTAACTTCTACAGATAATCCTGTTAAAGGAATTACGCATATTGAAAATATTACTCTTTTAACACTTGAAGGTTCAGGAATGATTGGTGTTTCTGGTTCATCAAGACGTTTATTTGAAGTATTATCTCAAGAGGATGTTAACGTGATTTTTATTACTCAAGCATCATCTGAGCATTCTATTTGTATTGGAATTTTAAATTCTGATGCTGATAGAGCTGAAGCTGCTGTAAACAAAGCGTTCGAAATTGAAATTCAGCAAAACAGAATTAAATCTTGTATTGTTGAGAAAAATTTATGCATTATAGCTGTTGTTGGTGAAAATATGAAAAATCACCAAGGATTAAGCGGACGTATGTTTAGTACCTTAGGTAAAAATAATGTAAACATTCGTGCCATTGCTCAAGGAGCTTCAGAACGTAATATTTCGGCTGTTATTTCTGAAAAAGATGTGAAAAAAGCATTAAATACATTACACGAAAACTTCTTCGGAGGTAATACAAAACAACTAAACCTATTTGTAATGGGTGTGGGTAATGTTGGTGAAAAATTCATTGAACAAATTGATCAACAAAAGAAATTCTTAAAAGAAAATTTAAAAATCAATGTTCGTGTAGTTGCTTTATCAAATTCTCGTAAGATGCATTTTGACGAAGACGGAATTTCATTAAAAAATTGGAAAGAAACGTTAGCAGAAGGAGAAACTGCTAATCCAGACCAATTTTTCCAAAATGTAATCGATTTAAACTTACGTAATAGCATTTTTGTTGATATTACTGCCAATCAATCGGTTTCTGAATCGTACGAAAAATATTTACGTAATAGCGTAGGTGTGGTTACTTGTAATAAAATTGCTTGTGCTTCTGCCTTTGATAATTATAAAAAATTAAAAAATCTTTCTCGTCAATATAACGCTCCATTCTTGTTTGAAACGAATGTGGGTGCTGGTTTACCTATTATTGATACCGTGAAAAACTTAATTGCTTCTGGTGATAAAGTGAACAAAATTCAAGCAGTTCTATCTGGAAGTTTGAATTTCATTTTCAATAATTTTGACGAAAATAATTCTTTCCACGATGTAGTGAAAGAAGCAGGAGTTCAAGGGTTTACAGAACCAGATCCGAAAATTGATTTAAGTGGAGTAGATGTAGCTCGTAAAATTTTGATTTTGATTCGAGAAAGTGGATACAAAATGGAAATTGAAGATATCGAGAATAAAGCCTTTTTACCAGCTGCTGCAATGGCAACTACTAATAATGACGATTTCTTTGCTTCGTTAATTCAAGATGCGGCTCATTACGAGGCTATTTTGAAAGAAGCGCAAGCAAAAGATTCTAAATTGAAATATGTAGCCGAATTTGTTGATGGTAAAGCAAATGTAGGATTACAATTTATTCCTAAAGATCATCCATTCTATAACTTAGAAGGAAAAGATAATATCGTGTTATTCTACACAGACCGTTACTCAGACCAACCTTTGATTATCAAAGGAGCAGGAGCAGGAGCGGCAGTAACGGCATCAGGTATTTTTGCTGATGTAATTAGAATTGGAAATATTTAATAAGTACTCTTAGAGAGATATTATGAACGAAGTAAAAGTATTTTGTCCTGCAACGATTGCCAATTTATCATGTGGTTTTGATGTTTTAGGTACTTGTTTGGATAATGTGGGTGACGAAATGGTTATCCGTAAAACAGCCGAAAAAGGAGTTCGTATCACTAAAATTGAAGGAGCCGATTTGCCACTTGAAACAGAGAAAAATGTTGCGGGTGTTGCTGTTTTAGCTATGTTAGAAGAAACTCAAGCCGATTGTGGTTTTGAGATTGAAATATACAAACACATTAAAGCAGGAAGTGGAATTGGTAGTAGTGCTGCTAGTTCTGCCGGTGCTGTGTTTGGGGTAAATGAATTATTAGGTCGTCCGTTTACTACTAAAGAATTAGTTCCTTTTGCTATGCAAGGTGAAAAATTGGCTTGTGGAAATGCTCATGCTGATAACGTAGCACCTGCTTTATTAGGTGGTTTTACTTTAGTAAGAAGTTACAGCCCTTTAGATATTATCAAAATTGATAGTCCTTCTGAAATTTATGCGACTGTGGTTCACCCTCAAATTGAATTAAAAACCTCTGATGCTCGTTCGGTATTAAAACAAACAGTATCGTTAAAAAGTGCTATTGTTCAATGGGGTAACGTAGGTGGATTAGTAGCCGGTTTATATACTAATGACTACGAGTTAATTGGTCGTTCATTACATGATGAAATTGTAGAGCCTTTACGTAGTGTTTTGATTCCTGGTTTTGACCAAATCAAAAAAGTAGCCTATGAGAATGGGGCTTTAGGTTCAGGAATTTCTGGTTCAGGTCCTTCTATTTTTGCCTTGTCAAGAGGAGAAGCTAATGCTCAAGCCATAGCCAAAGGAATGAGTGCTGTATTTGATGAAATGAATTTACCGTACGAAATTCACGTTTCTAAAATTAACCCAAACGGAGTTAGTGTAATTGAATAATTAATAAACCCTATTTAGGATTTTTTATAAAAATGAAATATTTTAGTTTAAATCATAATGCACCTGAAGTTTCTTTTGAAGAGGCGGTGCGTCAAGGATTAGCAGTTGATAAAGGATTATATTTTCCGAAAAATATTACTCCGCTTGCTCAAGAATTTTTTGATAACATTGAATCATTAAGCAACGAAGAAATTGCGTTTAAAGCAATCGAACAATTTGTAGGTGATGAGATTCCTGCAGATGTATTAAAAGAAATTGTAAAAGAAACTTTATGTTTTGATTTCCCTGTAGTGGAGGTTGAAAAAGGAATTTATTCATTAGAGTTATTCCACGGACCTACAATGGCTTTTAAAGATGTTGGAGCGCGTTTCATGTCTCGTTGTATTGCATACTTTAACAGAAACAAAAAAGACTCTCATAATACCGTATTAGTAGCTACTTCTGGAGATACAGGAGGGGCTGTGGCAAGTGGTTTCTTAGGAGTTGATGGTGTTGATGTGGTAATTCTTTACCCTTCTGGAAAAGTAAGTGATATTCAAGAAAAACAATTAACTACGTTAGGACAAAATATTAAAGCCTTAGAAGTAGATGGTGTTTTTGACGATTGTCAAGACATGGTAAAAAAGGCATTTTTAGATGCAGAGTTAAATCATAAAAATTTAACGTCTGCCAATTCTATTAATATCGCGCGTTTTATGCCGCAAATGTTTTACTTTTTCTTTGCGTACAAAGCATTAAAAAGCCAAAATAAACCGATTGTTTTCTCTTGTCCTAGTGGAAACTTTGGAAATATCTGTGCTGGTATTTTAGCAAAACAATTGGGATTACCCGTTCACCATTTTGTAGCGTCTACAAATGTGAACGATACTGTACCTCGTTTCTTAGAAAATGGTGTGTATGATCCAAAACCATCTAAAGCTACTTTATCTAATGCGATGGATGTAGGAAACCCAAGTAACTTTGTTCGTATTCGTGAAATTTACAAAGACGATTTAAATAATTTCAAAAAAGACTTCACTTCGTTTAGTTATAATGATGACCAAACAGTTGAGGCAATGAAACATATTTACGCTCAACAAGGATATATTGCAGAGCCTCACGGAGCTGTAGGATATTTAGGGTTGAAAAAAGAATTAGCAAATCACCAAGGTGCTATTGGTGTATTCTTAGAAACAGCTCACCCAATTAAGTTCTTAGATGTGGTAGAACCTGCTTTAGGATTAACTTTACCTATTCCGGCTCAAATTGAAGCCGTAATGCATAAAGAAAAAGTAAGTACTAAAATTGCTACTTACGATGAATTAAAAGCATTCTTAAATTCATAAATACAAAATCAGCCTTAGTGGCTGATTTTTTTTTTGCATATTGCTCATCAAATAACACGTTTTTTAGCTTAATATAAACTATTTTTGCACCGCAGACCGCCTTATCGCCGTTTTAGAAATAAGAGGGAGGAAAGTCCGGACACCATAGAGAAGCATAGCGGGTAACGCCCGTCACTCGTCTTGACGAGGAGGACAAGTGCAACAGAAAGTATGTACAGGTAATGCTGTAGTGAAACCAGGTAAACTCTATGCGGTGAAATACCAAGTATATCAGCATTTAAGGGTTTCTCGTCCGTTGTTGAAGGGTAGGTAGATGGAGCTTATGAGTAATTGTAAGCCTAGATAAATGATAAGGCCTTGAGTAATCAAGGACAGAATCCGGCTTATAGGTCTGCATTTTTTTGAAAAAACAAAACATGAAAACACGCATTGGAATTTTAGGAATTGGGGGTGTAGGTGGATTTTTTGGCGGAAAATTAGCTGATTTTTACGCTAATTCTTCTGAAGTCGAAATTGTATTTATTGCCCGTAATCAAACGTTAGACGTTATTAAAAATGAGGGTTTGACTTTGGTTTTAGATGATTCTCAACAAGTGGTTCGTCCTAATTTGGTTTCTGATAATCCTACTGAAATTGGTGTGTTAGATTATGTTTTATTGACCACTAAAAGTTACGATTTAGAACAGAGTATTTTAAAATATAAAGATTGTATTGGAAATCAAACGGTCATTTTACCTTTATTTAATGGGGTAGATGCATCAGAACGTATCAGACCACTTTTTCCAAACAACCTAGTTTTAGATGGTTGTGCTTACATTGTTTCTCGTATTCAATCTCCGGGTGTGATTCGTAAAATAGGAATTTATAACCGTATCTGTTTTGGTAGTCTTTTTGGCGAGGATGCTCGTTTGGATCATTTACAAGCGATTATGAAAACAGCGGGTATAGAAAGTGTATACTCTAAAACGATTGCCGAAACGGTTTGGGAAAAATATATTTTCATTTCGGCATTAGCATCGGCAACTACCTTTTTAAATAAAAATATAGGTCAAATTTTGACCGAACCAGAGAGTCGAGATGTTTATATGAATTTACTGCAAGAAATTGCTGTCGTTGCTAAAGCCAAAGGGTTACAAATGCCTGAAGATATTGTTGCAGATACCATACGTAAATTAGAAAAAACACCTCATAACGAAACTTCATCGATGCATCGAGATTATTTAGCGGGGCGTTTTATTGAAGTTCGTTCGTTAACGGCGTATGTGCAGCAACAAGGAAAACAATTAGGTGTGGCAACGCCTACTTTTGATCTTGTATTGAAAAAATTATTATAACAATTAAAAATATTCATTTTAAAAAGATATAAAATGTCATTATCACAAATACTTACCCCTTCAATTCAGCAAGCTATAAAAAGTGTTTTTGAAGTAGAGGTAGAAAAAATAGAATTTCAAGCGACTCGTAAAGATTTTCCTGGTGATATTACCATGGTTCTTTTCCCTTTATTAAAAGTGATTAAAAGTAATCCAGTTGAATTAGGAAATAAAATAGGGGAGTTTTTAGTTGAAAATGTAGCTGAAGTAGCCTCATTTAACGTAGTTTCTGGATTTTTGAATATTGTAGTTTCAGATGCGTATTATGTGAATTTCTTTAACGAAATTAAAAATCAAGCTCAATTTGGTGTTGTAATTCCTGATGCCAATGCAAAGGCGGTTATGGTTGAGTATTCTTCGCCTAATACCAATAAGCCGTTACACTTAGGTCACGTACGTAACAATTTGTTAGGATATTCTGTAGCCGAAATTATTAAAGCTTCTGGTAAAAAAGTATATAAAACTCAAATTATCAACGACCGTGGAATCCATATTTGTAAGTCTATGTTGGCTTGGCAAAAATATGGTGACAATCAAACACCTGAATCTACTGGATTAAAAGGAGATAAATTGGTAGGTAATTTTTATGTAGAATTTGATAAACACTACAAAGAAGAAATTAAAGCCTTAATGGCTAAAGGAAAATCAGAGGAAGAAGCGAAAAAAACAGCACCATCATTAGTAGAAGCACAAGAAATGCTTCGTAAATGGGAAGCAGGTGATGCTGAAGTAGTGGCTTTATGGAAAAAAATGAATCAATGGGTGTATGATGGTTTTGAACAATCGTACAAAGCTTTAGGGGTTGATTTTGATAGCTACTATTATGAAAGTGATACCTATTTATTAGGGAAAGATGTCGTGCAAATGGGATTGGAAAAAGGAATCTTTGAGAAAGATCCTGACGGTTCTGTGTGGATTGATTTAACTGACGAAGGATTAGATAGAAAAATTGTATTGCGTTCTGACGGAACTGCTGTTTACATGACTCAAGATATTGGTACGGCTATTCAGCGTGTGAAAGATTTTCAAGACGTAGGAGGGATGGTGTACACGGTTGGAAATGAGCAAGATTACCATTTTAAAGTATTATTCTTAATCCTGAAAAAATTAGGTTTTGACTGGGCTGAAAATCTTTTCCACCTTTCTTACGGAATGGTCGATTTGCCTTCTGGAAAAATGAAAAGCCGTGAAGGAACGGTTGTTGATGCCGACGATTTGATGCAAGATATGCGTGATACTGCTAAAACTATTTCTGAAGAATTAGGGAAATTAGACGGGTACACAGATGCTGAAAAAGAGGCTCTATATAACACGGTTGGTTTAGGTGCTTTAAAATATTATATCTTAAAAGTTGATCCTAAAAAACGTATTTTGTTCAATCCTGAAGAGTCAGTTGATTTTGCTGGTAATACTGGACCTTTTATTCAATATACTTACGCTCGTATTCAATCTATTTTACGTAGAGCCGAATTTGATTTGTCTCAAAATGTAGTTCCAGTAGAATTACACGAAAAAGAAAAAGAGTTATTGAAACAATTACAATTGTTCCCTGAAACCATTCAGTTAGCCGCTCAAAATTATAGCCCGGCTATTGTGGCAAATTACACTTATGATTTAGTGAGAGAATACAACTCTTTTTATCAAGCGGTGCCAATTTTAGGAACAGAAATAGAGAATGATAAAATATTTAGAGTACAACTTTCTAAAAAGGTAGCCGATACTATTGCCATTGCGTTCCGATTATTAGGAATTCAAGTGCCTGATAGAATGTAATTGGGTTTAAATTAGTCTTAAAATATATTATTTACTAAATTTGTAATCTTTCAAATCATAGAACTAGATGTTCGTTGATAGATTATTATAAGTTATTCATTTAAAAAAATCACACTACTATGAATTTATCACAAGAAGAGTGGGTAGAACAATTAGCTTCAACTGCCGATGCAGTAGTTTTAGATGTTCGTACAGAAGACGAGTGTTTGCAAGGTGTTATTGCCAATGCAATTAATATAGATATTCACTTAGGTCAAGAATTTGTTGATGCTGTCGAAGCTCTAGACAAATCAAAAACATACTTTGTTTACTGCCGTTCAGGAATGCGTAGTGCCAAAGCTTGTGAAATTATGAATCAATTAGGCATCGAAAAAACATTCAATTTATTGGGCGGAATCCTAGAATGGGAAGGTGACGTTGTTGATTTAGAAAACTAATACTATTATAATAAAAATACCATGGGTTTAATACCTCAAGAATTTCAAATTGACAATGTGTTAGATCAAGATACGTACTTGATTAATGGCGAATTGTTACAATGGAAAGGAGCGAAAGCTTCAGTTTATTCAACTATTTCTTCTACAGAAAAATACGAACCTACACTTTTAGGAACCGTTCCTAATATGGACGATGTGACTGCATTAAAAGCTATTGATGCTGCTGCTACTGCCTATAACAAAGGACAAGGTGTTTGGCCTACTATGAAAGTAGCCGATCGTATTAAATGTATGGAAAACTTTGTTTCTCAAATGAAATCAACTCGTGACGAGGTGGTGAAATACCTAATGTGGGAAATTGGGAAAACAAAAGGAGATTCTGAAAAAGAATTTGACCGTACGGTTGAATATATCTACGATACTATTGAAGACTACAAACAATTAGACCGTAATAGTGCTCGTTTTGCAAAAAGCCAAGGAGTAAATGCTATGATTCGTCGTGGTCCTCTAGGTGTGGTTTTATGTTTAGGACCATATAACTATCCATTAAACGAAACATTCTCTTTATTGATTCCTGCTTTAATTATGGGGAATCCAGTAGTGTTTAAACCTGCTAAATTTGGAATTTTATTAATCTCACCATTATTAAAAGCATTCCAATCTAGTTTCCCAGCCGGAGTTATTAACGTAATTTACGGTCGTGGTCGTGAGGTGGCGGCTCCAATTATGCTTTCTGGAAAAGTAGATGTTTTAGCGTTAATTGGAAATAGTAAATCAGCTATTGCTTTACAAGATTTACACCCAAACAAAAATCGTTTACGTTTAATCTTAGGATTAGAAGCTAAAAATCCAGCGATTGTATTACCAGATGCTGATTTAGATTTAGCGATCAACGAGTGTATTGCAGGATCATTATCGTTCAATGGACAACGTTGTACAGCATTAAAAGTATTATACGTACACGAAAGTATTCAAGAAGAATTTAATAAGCGTTTTGCTGAAAAAGTAGATGCATTAAAATTCGGAAATCCATGGGAAGCAGGTGTTATGTTAACGCCACTACCAGAAGCAGATAAACCTGCCTATATTCAAGGATTAATTGATGATGCAGTTGCAAAAGGAGCTAAAGTAATTAACGAACGTGGAGGTCAACGTTCTGATAATTATATTTTCCCAGCCGTACTTTACCCTGTAAATAAAGAAATGAGAGTGTATCATGAAGAACAATTTGGACCGGTTGTGCCAATTATTTCTTTCAAAGACATTCAAGAACCATTAAATGATATGGCTGAGTCTAATTACGGACAGCAAGTAAGTTTATTTGGTAAAAATGCACAGACTATTGCACCATTAATCGATACATTAGTGAATTTAGTATGTCGTGTGAATTTAAATAGTTCTTGCCAACGTGGGCCAGACGTATTCCCTTTCACAGGGCGTAAAGATTCGGCTGTAGGAACATTAAGTACTTTTGATGCCTTACGTTCGTTCTCAATTAGAACTTTTGTAGCCTCTAAAGACAATGACTACAACAACTCTATTTTACAAGATTTGTTAAATAGCAAAACTTCAAACTTTATCAATACAGATTACATCTTGTAACCTATTGAAAATGATAGATACAAAAAAGCCTCCTAATTAAGGAGGCTTTTTTTATGAGATCATTTTAATACATTCGGCATTTTGATTAATTTCTTGAATTAGTTTTACCACTTTAATGGCTTTATCTTGCTCAAATACGCCTAAGAAATCGTCAAATGGGGCTTGGGTAAGCATGGTTTTATCTAACACCCCATTTTTGTTTAAATAGTCTATAATTTTTCGGACAAAGGTAATTTGGTTCGGATTTAGATTTTCTTCAAAAATAAATTCGGCAAAATGCATTTGTGCGGCTTTACTATCCAAACCAACTATTTTACGAATAAAAGTTCCTAATGATTGCTTTCCATATTCTTGTTCTAAGCGGTCATAACTCTGAACTTCGGCCAATAAATAATTCTCTAAACTTTCTAATTCGGCGTTAGTAATCGGAATATTTTTATAGATTTTATCAATTACCAGATGGTTTTTATTTTTTCTGATAAAAGCCTCTACACGATCTTTATAATTTTGTAGTTGGGTATAATTTGAAATCAAATCATGCTCCTTTACTAAATTTAAAGGTAACGAATCTGAGAAATCTGTATAAACCGGTGGTGTTTTCTCATCGTCTTTAATAAATTGAATTAGACCTCTTAAATCAGTACGAATTTTTTCTAACGATTCTAGTGGGGTAACTACAGCTTCTTGAGGAGAAATAATCTGAGTGATGGTCGATAATTTTTCGGCTACTTTAGGGATATTTCGTTTTTGATGTAATGATTTCGCAATGGTAGAAAGATTCTGTGAAATCGGGGCTTGAATATCCGTGTTAGAGATAGAAGCCAGTTCTAATTGATATATCATTAAATCAAAACGTTTGGCCATTTCGTCAGTATCCTCAGTATAAGCAATTAAATGGGTAATATGATTTTGCAAATCCAATACATCTGAAGGGGATAATGATTCCCAATGCGATGGATTTTTGAAATGGTTTACCTGACGTAATTCTTTTTTTACTTCAAAACGTTGTGGATCTAAATTTTGTAATTTTTGAATTAGATTCGATTTAAATTCTTGTGCCAGCGTATCTTGTTCTGGAGTTGCTTGGGTGTTATTTTGAATGGCAAGAAT
Source organism: Corydoras maculifer (assembly GCA_019802435.1). NCBI lineage: Eukaryota > Metazoa > Chordata > Actinopteri > Siluriformes > Callichthyidae > Corydoras > Corydoras maculifer. The sequence continues at coordinate 8,590 of JAFMOD010001890.1, read as the reverse complement.
AATATCCAATTGCGTCTCGAACAATCGTTGGCTTAACGATTTGGTTTTTACGGCTAGAATCCCGTCCGGATTACTCTCAAAGAATTCAATATTTCCACAGATATCAAAAATAGTAAAGTACTCTTTGTCTAATCCAGGGCCAAAAATATTGGGGCATTTACGCGTACCACGACCAATCATTTGCCAATATTTAGCATACGATTTTACTTCTTTAAAAAACACCAGATTTAAAACTCTAGGCGCATCGACACCTGTATCCATCATATCTACTGATACGGCTATTTGAGGTTCTTTGTCTGGGCCTTTGTCAAAACAAAAGTTTTCAAGTAAATCTTGAGCTTTATCTTCGTAATTGTCTATGACACGCAAAAACTTCCCACTGTATTCAGGATAATTGGCATTAAAGCACTCTTCTATAAATACCGCGTGTTTATGATTTTTGGCAAAAATGATGGTTTTTCCTAATTTATCACCCCCTTCAATTTTTTGTCCATAGGTCATTAAATAATCCAGTACTTTATCAACCGTATCTTTGTTATATAAAAATGAGTTGATTTTGCTTTTTGAAATATCGGCTACGGGCAATAGGGTGTCAATATCTTCAGATGATTGAGCAAATTCTTCTTCGAATTTTATTTTGTCTTCCGCGCTTAGTTCGGCATATTTAATTCCTTCACGAACAAATTTTACCGGAACACTAATGGCTTTAGGAGGGACCAAATGGGT
>JAFMOD010000189.1:100390-113933 GCA_019802435.1 Corydoras maculifer | reverse complement strand
TTTTTGAGGACACCGTGGCGTTGTTAATATTTTCGCGGCCGCTGACCCGTCGTGATATCGATCCTCCGGATGCAGGTTGAACACGTCGGCTGCACTTTGTCCCGGCGCGTCCTCGTCCATCACGCCGCCGCGGCGCTCCTGAAGGTACAGAGCTTAATGAGTGATCTGCGGCGGCGGTGCTCGCAGTCGATAAGCTTATTAATTAGGCCCGGTGTAAAATATGGCGAGAGTAATGCGATGAGACGCGGGACAATGGCGCAGCCCTCCGTCTGTCATTTACCCGGAGACAAATCGGAGCCACTGGCGTGGAGAAGCCGAGGGAGACGTCCAGAGGAACAAAGAGCAGTGCATTGTGGGACCCCGGAATCCTCCAGGAGCGAACAGCGCCATCCATCAAGCGTCGCCTCAGCTCCACTCGACTTCACCCCGACAAAACGACGGAGCTCTAACCTCCTGGCTCCCTCACGGTCCCCGTCTCCATCCATTTTGTCTCGTTCCCTTGGTCCTTTCACCCTCTCACCGGCGTTTTGGCCGAGCGTCCTCACGGAGACGCTTTAGCTCGCCGTTCATTTCACTGAAGGTTTTTTTTACTATGGAGATTGAAAGATGAGGTGGTGTTAGGGTGGTGGATGATCCTCAGGACTGCAGTCACACTGTCGCGTTGATGTGTTGGCTGGAATGAGTGGATCGGACCCAAAAGTGACATAAAAAGACATAACGCACCGAAACAGGGTGTTAATAAAGCAATACACCACTAGAGGGCGTGTCATCGTCCTAAATAAAGAGGTGTGATCAGTCCCGGCGTGTAGTGGAGAACAGCGCCACCTCTTTCCGTGATTTATTCAGAATAATCCACAACCTGGAGAATCTGATTTAATAAAACACTTACAAACTCACTATAATAAAAAACAAGCTCTGATTCAGAAATGCCTTCATTAAAAACTAAATCCTTAATCATCTGATCTGCAGTCACGTCATCTAGTCCGGGATTCCGCTTTCTGTAACGCTCACACACTGCCCTCTAGTGACCATAGAAGACTATTTAGAAAAAAAATCGGGAAAATTATGTAGGTCATACAAGTGGTCGTTCCCCTCCTTAAGTCTGATTGGCTGAGTCGTTGGTCCATCCATGACATCATTAACAATAACCCCCCCCTCTGAGAGCGTTACATTGGTGTTAGTGTGTGATATACAATACATTAATTCAAATCATTAAATACAGATCAATATAAACAGATCAGCACTAAACCTGTTCCACTGTTTTATAAACTGTCTTCTGTCATGTGGTCACTAGAGGGCAGTGTGTGAGCGTTACAGAAAGCGGAATCCCGGACTAGATGAGGTGACTGCAGATCAGATGATTAAGGATTTAGTTTTTAATGAAGGCATTTCTGAATCAGAGCTTGTTTTTTATTATAGTGAGTTTGTAAGTGTTTTATTAAATCAGATTCTCCAGGTTGTGGATTATTCTGAATAAATCACAGAAAGAGGTGGCGCTGTTCTCCACTACACGCCGGGACTGATCACACCTCTTTATGGGCTTCATTCAGGATGATGACACGCCCTCTAGTGGTGTATTGCTTTAGTAATGTATATCACGCATTGATACGAATGTGAAGCTCAGAGGTGTGCGTTATTGTCAACGATGTCACGGCTGGACCGATGGCTCAGCCAATCAGATTTAAGGATCGGTAACGATCCGTTTTGTAATGAAGTTTTGGAGCGTTTTGAAACGTGGGCTCGACGAGGCTCGAGTCGGGGGTCAGGCCGCGATGTAACGGGCCGTGAGTCCATTAAACAGCGTTTTGTACGGGGGGCGATTGAATTCGGGAGGTTTGGAGGGAAAGCGCTGATGGAAATCGATAACGTCGTCGTTGGATGAGCAACGGTGCGGCAAATTTTTATTAAAAGGAAAAGGTCATGACGGCACGGCGCGTCAGCTGACCTTTCACGGATGTCCGGCGTGGTCGGTGTAAAACGGAGAAGTACGTCTGATGTCTCCGTGAGGACCGCGGTGTAGTAACCGTCTCGAAACGGGACTGTGTGGAGTGTGTGTGGAGTGTGTGTGGAGTGTGTGTGTAGTGTGTGTGGAGACTGAACTGTATATTACCTTCATTACATTCTGCTTAAGAACACCAGGTAATAAGACTCAACCTGATTAGATCAGAGCGCAACCGAGAGCAAGTCTAATTATTTTAATTATTTAAATATTATTATTAATTTATTATCATTATTATAATGATAAATGTATTATTGATATTATTTTTATTAGTAGTAATTTATTAATATTATTATTAATAATAATTAATAATTACAAGTTTATTATTATTATTATTATTGTCCATCCATTCATTATCTTCTGCTTTATCCATTACTAGGGTCGTGGGGGGGGGGGGACGTTTTGGGCGCTGGGCAGATACACCCAGGACAGGGCGACAATCTATCACTGGACACACACACTCACACACACACACACACTCTCTATATGGGGCAATTTGGAGAATTCAGTTGACCTTGATCCATGTTTTTGGACTGTGGGAGGAAACCCATGCGGACACGGGGAGAACATGCAAACTCCACACAGATTGGGATTCGAACTGGGAATCCCTAGCGCTGAGAGGAGAACATGCTAAACCACTAAGCCGCCCTTTTATTATTATTATTATTATTATTACTATTATTAACTTTTTATTGTTAATTTGAATTATTATTATTATTATTAATTTATTATTGTTATTATTCATTCATTCATTCATTCATTATCTTCCGCTTTATCCTCTATTAGGGTCACGGTGGGGTTTCCCATGTCCATCCAGGGGAGAACGTTTCGGGCGCTGGGCAGATAGACCCAGGACAGGGGGGCAATCTATCACTGGACACACACTCACTTACACAGACACACTCTATATGGGGCAATTTGGAGAACTCAATTGACCTTGATCCATGTTTTGGACTGTGGGAGGAAACCGGAGAACCCGGAGGAAACCCACGCAGACACGGGGAGAACATGCAAACTCCACCCAGATGGGGATTCGAACCGGGAATCCCTAGTGCTGAAAGGAGAACATGCTAAACCACTAAGCCACCGTGCCGCTTATTGTTGTTATTATTTTATTATTATTACTCATTCATTCATTCATTATCTTCCGCTTATCCTCTATTAGGGTCGTGGTGGGGTTCCCCATGCCCATCCAGGGGAGAACGTCTCGGGCGCTGGGCAGATAGACCCAGGACAGGACGCCAATCCATCGCTGGGCATATTATTATTATTATTATTATTATTAATAATAATAATTAAATGAATGCGGTTTGCGGTCAGTGATGGAGCGGGGGGAGGAGTCGCCGTCGTACGGACTTCTTTAATACACGTTTCATTAGAACTTCCTTTCTTCTAAACCTTCTACACCACAGAGCTGGTGCTTTTCAGGATGCCCAGAGGCTAATTCATGTCCTTCATGTGTGAGGGAGAGTGTGTGTGTGTGTGTGTGTGTGTGTGTGTGTGTGTGTGTTGGGATCATTTTTCTTTGGTTTCTTTGAATTCTAAAATGAATTTGGGTTTTAAAGTCCGTGCTGATGTCTGGGGTCAGAACACAGGCTCAGTCGTGATGCAGTGAGGTTCAGGGGCCTCGTTCAGGGGCCCACGTGGGTTTAATCCTCCTGTATTATGTGTTTCTGTGCGTGTGTGTGTAAGAGAAATCAGTTTTGCAGATTAATTTCAGATTAAAACATTTTTTTCCTTTGGTTTTATAGAAATCAGAAACACATACTGGTTTTAAATAAGCAGTGAGGTTTAGGGGCCTCGCTCAGGGGCCCGCATGGATTCAAACCTCCCCCAGCCTTAATATCGATAGTCCAACACCCGACCCACTACCCCCCACAATTCCTCAAATCATTACCGTTTTTGTACCATTACTAACTATCTCCTAAATATATACATTATATATAAATATATAATGTGGCAACTAGTTTACCTATGGGCTACTAGTTGACCCACCGACTACTAGTTATCTAGGGAAATCAGCACTCAGAGCTGGAGATGAGACGGTTACAGATTTTGATGATACGATTATTGTCTGAGTAATAATCACGATAATTAAACGATTAATTAAATTATTATTTTTTTAAAAACAGCGCAGGCGTTCGGCTGAAACAAAATATCAAATTGTTTCCTTAAAATCAAATAAATTCTTATTTCCTGTAAGGACAAAGTAAACAGCGTTCCCTTTATTTTGTTTCCGTGCGAGTTACATTAAAGCGCCGCCTCCCGGGATAAGACCTATTTTTCTCATGAAGGTCGTCATGACGACGCCGAGCCGCTCTCTCCGTGCGACAATTTAATGTTCACGATTTTAATCGCGATTAATTGGAACAGTGATTAATCGTCTCATCCGTGGAGGCAGCTCTGGATTTGTGAATGTGGTTTCCCATCGTTAATAAACGCCTCGTCCTCACGCCTCGTCCTCGTCGGGGGGCTTCCGAGGTCCAGAGCTTATTCCAGGAACCCGGCGCGCAGTGAGCCGGCGCCCCCTGGAGAGGCGCCAGAGCGACGCCGCCTTTATGAAAGCGTTTTATCTGATTACACCAACAATCGCCATTAGACTTTATTTTTCCCTCCCAATTCTTTACTGAAATTAGTGCGTCCTATCCCGTTATTTCATTATCTGGCTGCAGATTGTATTACTCCGTGGCTTTTCTTTGTTCTCTTTATTTTTTTTTTATGAAAGTTCTGCGACGAGGAAGATTAAAGAGACATTCAGGATGCGGGTGTAGGTTCTAATTCGGTTCCGTGGAGGTGATTTGCTGCTTTTCTCCTCCTTTATTTCGATGGCAAACTTTTAATGGCACTGGAGGAGGGGGGGGGAGGAGGAGGGGGGGAGGAGGGGGGTCTGGAACGACCCACACCGCCTGCAGCGTCATGTTAACACTGAGCGAGTTTACAGTCACATGGTACAGTCACATGGTTTCATTCGATTTGTTTGTGTCGAAGAATAATACTGATGGATAATGGCTTTTCTGAATGTGTGACACGCGCACACACACACACACACACACACACACACACACACACGCACACACACACACCTACCTGGAAACCTACACTGCCATTTATTTAGGGGAATTTAGAGCAGCTAAATCACCTTGAATCCATGTTTTTTGGACTGTGGGAGGAAACCCACATGGACATTTATGTAGGGGCAATTTAGAGCAGCCAAATCACCTTGAATCCATATTTTTTGGACTGTGGGAGGAAACCGGTGAACCCGGACAAAACCTACATTAACATTTATATAGGAGCAATTTAGAGCAGCTAAATCACCTTGAATCTAGGAAACCGGAGAACCTGGAGAAAACCCACACTAACATTTATGTATGGGGCAATTTAGAGCAGCTAAATCACCTTGAATCTAGGTTTTTTTGGACTGTGAAAGGAAACCGGAGAACCTGGAGAACACTCACACTAACATTTATGTATGGGGCAATTTAGAGCAGCTAAATCAACTTGAATCTATGTTGTTTAGACTGTGGGAGGAAACTGGAGAACCCGGAGGAAACCCACACCGATATTTATGTAGGGACAATATAGAGTAGTCAAATCACCTTGAATCTATGTTTTTTGGATCATGAGATGAAACTGGAGAACCTGGAGGAAACCTTTACAGACAGTTATGTAGGGGCATTTTAGCCCTGTGATGTAAATTATTCATTCATTCATTATCTTCCGCTTTATCCTCTATTGGGGGGGGGGGGTCCCCATGTCCATTTAGGGAAGAATGTTTCGGGCGCTGGGCAGATACACCCAGGACAGGGCGCCAATCTATCGCTGGACACACACTCACTCACACACTCACACACACTCTATATGGGGCAATTTGGAGAACTCAACTGACTTGATCCATGTTTTTGGACTGTGGGAGGAAACCGGAGAACCCACCCACTCCACCCAGATGGCGATTCGAACCGGGAATCCCTAGTGCTGAGAGGAGAACATGCTAAACCACTAATCCACAGTGCTGCTGTGATGTAAATTAATAAGATGTAAAATAAAATAATGTAGCGGTGTTGTTTTTAACGATGATGAGAGCGATATGCAAATCTAATAATTCTCATTTCTGACAGGGGGGGGGGCGCGCCGGGGGAGGGGGGGGGCGCCAGCATGACGCCCCAAACTTAAATTGATTTTTAATTCGTTGTTAAAACGCAGTAATCAATCAGCAGCCAATCGGTTTGTGAGGAATGGCTTTGTGTGTGTGTGTGGAGTCGTGGTGCGTCGTGTGTGTGTGTGGAGTCGTCATGCGTCGTGTGTGTGTGTGGAGTGTGGTCCACCCGCGGCGCAGGACGTGCCGTCGGATTAATGACCGTGAACGTTCAGATCTCAGATCCGTTTAGATAAACCCGTCTCATCCTAATCCTGTATTCCAGAGACGGCAGGGTCCACGGGTTGCCAGGTAGTGCAGTCCTGTCCGTTTGGCAGCTCGTCCCATCACACTCTGTCTGCCTTTAATATTGCAGGATTTGGCAACCCGCCGGAACAACAGGCGGCCGGATGGATACTTAGTGTTCACGCAAATGAGAAACGAAATGATGTGACGACTCTGAACGAGTGTGAGGGCTTCAGGCTGCGCTCTCCAGACTCACAACTCGGAGTAGTGGGGGGGTGGGGGGTTGGGGGGGGTTCTTATGCCCATCCAGGGGAGAACGTTTCGGGCGCTGGGCAGATACATCCAGGACAGGACGCCAATCTATCACTGACACACACAAATGTTATATAGGGGCAATTTAGTGCCACCAATTGACCTTAATCCATGTTTTTGGACTGTGGGAGGAAACCCACGTGAACCCGGGGAGAACGTTTCAAACGCTGGGCAGATACACCCAGGACAGGGGGGCAATCTATCACTGGGCACACCTATGTTTTATAGGGGCAATTTAGTGCCACCAATGGACCTTAAATCCATCATTTTGGACTGTGGAAGGAAAGCCACGCGGACCCGGGGAGAACATGCAAACTCCACCCAGGTCGGGATACGAACCTGGATTCCCAGGGCTGAGCGGAGAACATGATTTTGTTCTTGTCTTTCATCTTTTGGGGGGGGGGTGTCATTCTCGTTGCCATGGTAACGGCCGGTTACGCTTCCCTTTAGATTTTAAAGTTTCAGTTTGAAGTGGAAGCCTGAAAGAACGTATGGTGCAGCCCCGCCGCGTGTCCTATCCCGTCTCTTTTATGTCCCAACCTTAATGGCGTGGTGTCCCAACCTTAATACCCCGCCCCCCTGTGCTACAGGTGTTATTACCCAATCTGTAACCCTGGTGTCATTCCTCTTTCTGTGTCGTCCCCCATGTTCCCGATGTCTCCGATGTCTCCCGTCTCTTCACTGTGTCCTGTGTATTTTATTACTTCTTGTCCCCGCTGTGTCATTACCTAATCTGTGTCCCCGTCATTACCGGATCTGCTCTGTCTGTCATCATCCCCCTGTGCTCTGTCATTACCTGATCTGTGCCGTATGTCCCGCTGTCCTCTATGGTTACCTCATCAGCGTTCTGCGTCAATACTCCATTTACCACATCGTGACCTCCTCCCTGCCCCCTCCTCCCTCCTACATGCCACCTCCTCCCTGCTCCCTGCTCCCTGCTCATTTCTTTTGTATTTTATATATTTTGTTTATATATATATATTCATTTATTCATTCATTATCTTCCGCTTTATCCTCTATTAGAGTCGTGGTGGGGTTCCCCATGCCCATCCAGGGGAGAACGTCTCGGGCGCTGGGCAGATAGACCCAGGACAGGGCGCCAATCCATCGCTGGGCACACACTCACTCACACAGACACACTCTATAGGGGGCAATTTTGAGAATTCAATTAACTTGTTCCATGTTTTTGGACTGTGGGAAGAAACTGGAGAACCCGGAGGAAACCCACGCAGACACGGGGAGAACATGGAAACTCCACCCAGATGGGGATTCGAACCGGGAATCCCTAGCGCTGAGAGGCGAACGTGCTAAACCACTAAGCCACCGTGCCGCCTGGATGTATATATATATATATATATTTTTTTTTTTTTTTTTAATTTTTTTTTTATTCCTGCCCCCTGCTCCCTTCACCATCCTCCCTGCTCCTCTCTTTTATATATTTATATATTTTATATCCTAAAAAAAAATATTTTAATATATATTTAATATAATATAATATATATTTTAAAATAGTACATTATTATTTTTATACCCAGTGATAGATTGGCGTCCTGTCCTGGGTCTATCTGCCCAGCGCCTGAGACGTTCTCCTTTGGATGGGCATGGGGAACGCCCCCCCACCCCCACCCCCACCCCCCACCCTGCGACCCTAATAGAGGATAAAGCAGGAAATGATGAGTGAATTAATGAATTATTATTATACATTATAATATCCATCCATTATTTTGGCCACCATGCCGCCTATATATATAAATATAAGTATATAAATCCAAAAAATCAAAAAATATAATATAATATATAAAATGTATGATGTAATGTTTTTTTTTTTGCAATTAAATCGCAAATAAACCATTAATTGTTCTGATGTTCTCATGTTCTGACGTTCTGACCTTCTCATGTTCTGATGTTCTGATGTTCTGATGTTCTGACGTTCTCATGTTCTGACGTTCTGATGTTCTGACGTTCTGACCTTCTCATGTTCTCATGTTCTGACGTTCTGATGTTTTCACGTTCTGATGTTTTCATGTTCTGATGTTCTCATGTTCTGACATTCTGACGTTCTCATGTTTTGATGTTCTGACGTTCTGATGTTCTGACATTCTGACGTTCTCATGTTCTGAACTTCTCATGTTCTGACGTTCTGATGTTCTGACGTTCTCATGTTCTCATGTTCTCATGTTCTGACGTTCTGTTTTCACGTTCTAATGTTCTGATGTTCTCATGTACTGATGTTCTAATGTGTTCTGATGTTCTGATGTGTTCTGATGTTCTCATGTTCTGATGTGTTCTCAGCTTCTCATGTGTTCTGATGTTCTAATGTTCTGATGTGTTCTGATGTTCTGATGTGTTGTTCTCATGTTCTGATGTGTTCTCAGCTTCTCATGTTCTCATGTTCTAATGTTCTGATGTTCTGATGTTCTCGTGTTCTGATGTTCTCATGTTCTGATGTTCTCAGGTTCTCATGTTCTGATGTTCTGATGTTCTCATGTTCTCATGTTCTAATGTTCTGATGTTCTCAGGTTCTCATGTTCTGATGTTCTCATGTTCTCATGTTCTAATGTTCTGATGTTCTCATGTTCTAATGTTCTGATGTTCTCGTGTTCTGATGTTCTGATGTTCTCAGGTTCTCATGTTCTGATGTTCTGATGTTCTCATGTTCTAATGTTCTGATGTTCTCGTGTTCTGATGTTCTCATGTTCTGATGTTCTCATGTTCTCATGTTCTAATGTTCTGATGTTCTCGTGTTCTGATGTTCTCATGTTCTGATGTTCTCATGTTCTCATGTTCTAATGTTCTGATGTTCTCGTGTTCTGATGTTCTCAGGTTCTCATGTTCTGATGTTCTCATGTTCTAATGTTCTGATGTTCTCGTGTTCTGATGTTCTCATGTTCTGATGTTCTCACGTTCTCATGTTCTGACGTTCTGATTTTTTAGTTTCGGAGAGCCGAATCCCGGAGAGCCTCCAGCGCTACACGTTCTCCCCGACCTACCTGCCCGTCCACTACCAGCTGCAGAACGTGGAGTCCTCGTACTTCCTGAAGGAGGCCACGCAGGACTTCATGCGCAACTCCAGCTTCCTCTCGCGGACGGAGAACTTCTTCATCCACCAGGCCAGGAAGCCGCCCACGCTCACGGCCAGCTACGGAACCCTGTCGGTGGAGCAGCCCGTCCCCCCGGACCTCCTCCAGCCCACGGGCTCGTCCGTGTTCTCGCCCAGCCTCTTCACGCTCAACTGGAGGGTTCAGACCTTCGTCCTCAGAGAGAGGGTCCACCTGGACAGACCCACCATCCAGGTCCTGTTCTACGTCTCGGGCAGGGACTGGGACGACTACAGCGTGCTGGACCAGCTGCCCTGCGTGCGCATGTTCGCCTTCCACGAGACGCAGGAGGTGCGCGCCATCTGCAGGCTGCAGGGGGAACTGGGCCTGTGCGTGGCCGAGCTGGAACCCCCCGCCTCGTGGTTCTCCCCGCCCACGGTGGTCCCGGGCCGGCAGAAGGCGCTGGACGTGGCCGAGGGGAATCAGGTGGAGCTCTACTACTCCCTGCGTCCCGCCCAGAGCGGGCAGTGCGTCGGCAAGGAGCCGAGCTCCGACGGTCAGCCGGGCCCGGAGGAGTCGTTCGGGTCCGCGTCGCCGACCCCCATGAGGAGGATCGGGAGCGTGAGGCTGTTCCGGACGCCGGGGGTCCCGGAATTATCCGAGCGGAGGATGGACGGTAATTTCGCCGTGCTGGTGCCCTCGCTGCCGGCGCGCCCGCGGGAGAGCGTGTCCGCCTTCGTGGCCGCGGCGCCGTACTCGCCGGTGGAGATGTTCACGCTCAGGTAAGACTGCCGGTTTCTTACGTCCTTTATTTTAAGGAGCCCCGTTTGGGGACCCGGCAAATACTCCTTAAGCAGCAAACATATAGACGGTCATGGTCACGGTTTTTGGACCGCCTGCCACTTGGCCACTGGGTACGTCTTGGAGGTGGGGGCTGGGGGGCTGGGGGGGTTACAGGGGGTTGGCAACACAGCATTTGTCTTGTCCTTGGAACAGTTCTTGGGTATCAGGACTCTGTAGCGCCGATTCTTCAGGGAGAGATTGTACTATCAACACCTCGCCCCTGAAGACACGGCGCCGAGTCAGCAAATGAAGACTTGACGTTTCGCCAAGGTTTTGTGTGAACCCCTCCGTCTCAATCCGATCTCCTACGTTCTCGTTCGCGGCGCCCAAAGGTCCTCTAAGTGTACGCTTTAAGTCGCAGTCGGAGTTCCGAAGGCTCCGCCCATCACGTCGAACCTATTGGGCGGCATGAAGGGCTGCTGTGTCGCTGACCCAACGCTTCTCATTTCCAGATACACCACGGCAACGCGGCGGCACGGTGGCTTAGTGCTTTAGCATGTTCTCCTCTCAGCGCTAGGGATTCTCGGATCGAATCCCCATCTGGGTGGAGTTTCCATGTTCTCCCCGTGTCCACGTGGGTTTCCTCCGGGTTCTCCGGTTTACTCCCACAGTCCAAAAACATGGATCAAGTCAGTTGAGTTCTCCAAACTGCCCCATATAGAGTGTGTGTGTGAGTGTGAGTGTGTCCAGTGATAGAATGGCGCCCTGTCCTGGGTCTATCTTCCCAGCGCACGAAACGTTTTCCCCTGGATGGGCATGGGGAACCCAACCCCCCCCCATCACAGGGCTAAATTGCCCCTACATTAATGTCTGTAAAGGTTTCCTCCAGGTTCTCCAGTTTCATCTCATGATCCAAAAAACATAGATTCAAGGTGATTTGACTACTCTATATTGCCCCCACATATATATTACTGTGGGTTTCCTCCAGGTTCTTTAGTTTCCTCCCACAGTCTAAACAACATAGATTCAAGGTGATTTAGCTGCTCTAAATTGCCCATACATAAATGTTAGTGTGAGTGTTCTCCAAGTTCTCCAGTTTCCTCCCACAGTCCAAAAAATATGGATTCAAGGTGATTTGGCTGCTCTAAATTGCCCCCACATAAATGTCCATGTGGGTTTCCTCCCACAGTCCAAAAAACCCCCGCGAGGGGGTCCTCATAAATCCAAATACCCAGCAAGTCCTTGATGTCTTTAACACACACCCCCGGACACCCCCCCCCACCCCCCGCATCGCTCGTATATCCTGCAGCAAACGTTCTGTCTGGACAGGCGGTTGCCCCCCCAACCCCGGCGTCTCGACGTAGCATGGCAAGAACGTTTAATCGATTCCATCATGTTCTCGTTCCGCTAAAAGAGTCCCCCGCGGACGGGACAGGACCCAGTGTTTTCATCTTTATATTAATTCATTAATTAATCGAACCCTTTAACCATTAACCATTAATCCGATGGAAAAATATTAAATGAACACCCCCCCCACCCCAACCCCCCCCCCCACAACCTTTTACTGAATTCTATTATGAATCTGTAACTTATTTAACGATAAGCGGCGCGTTAATTATCTCTGAAAGCCGACGCCCTCGAACCCGAGCGCTGCGCCTCCACACACTTCACACGTTCTCCGCGGCTGACGGGTTCTGTTCCACTAATGGCTTTAAACCGACCCAGCGGAACCCGTTATCGGAACGCGGAACAGCGTGCGGCGAACCACCAATCAGGTGTGAGCGTGTACTCCAGCGGTACGAGAGGGCGTGGCCCTTATTCCGAATAAATCACCATGAGGAGGCGCTGTTGGGCGCCAGGCGTGCAGCGGAGTGCAGTCCCTGTGATTTATTTACAATAATACACGACCTGGACGAAACGGTGGCTTAGTGGTTTAGCATGTTCTCCTCTCTGCAGCCTTGAATCCCAATCTGGGCAGAGTTTCCATGGATTTAAGGTGATTTGAAGGCTGTAAATTGCCCCTATATAGACTGTGTGTCTGTATGTGAGTGAGTGTGTGCCCTGTGATAGATGGGTGTCCTGTCCTGGGTGTATCAGCGCCCAAAACCCTGGATGGGCATGGGGACCCCCCCCATCCCCCACCACCACCTATATCAGGTGGGTGGCCAAATATAGGAATATAGAACGTTTGGACTGTGGAAGGAAACGGGAGAACCCGGAGGAAACCCACGCGGACACAGGGAGGACATGCAAACTCCACCCAGAACGGGATTTGAACTGGGAGTCCCCAGTGCTGAGAGGAGAACATGCCAAACCACTAAGCCACCATGCCGCCACACGTAATTATTTACTGCACCTCGGTGTAGCGAGGACTCTCATCGTACGGCGGGCATGATTGACGTGGGGGGGCGCGGGGGACGTGGGGACGTTCGGACGGGGGAACCCGCCTCGCCGGGGACGCGGCTCCTTTAATTAGGACTCACAGACGGCGCTAAGTGATTTCGGGAAATTAACACACAATGCAAATAAGGATGTCATCCATTAGAATGTGCCTCCATTAGCTTAATGACTGCGGGGGGGGGGGGGGGGGGGGGGGGGGGGGGGGCGAGCGCGGCGGGCGAGGACATTCATAATCCGTGAAGAGACGCGCCGCGACACGGGGTCAGGCCAATTTGTCAGCGCGCGGGAAGGGAGAGGGAACCGCACCCACTAACGAGGCTAATGAGTCTGACGATGGAGTCGCCACGCCGAAGTGCGCCGCCGCTCGTTGACATTTCGTCTCGGGACGAGGGACAGCTGCGCATAAACGCAGACGGGACGAAAGCTTTGAGACACCGACCGCTAATGTCAAGCAGCTGAGGACATCAGGTGAAAACGTATAGAACTCATTAGTGCATTTCATTCTATAATCAAACTCGTTAGTTCTATTATTAGTAAACGGAGTCCAAATTGCCCCTATAGCATGTGTGAGAGAGTTTGTGTCCCTGTCCTGGGTGTGTCGGCCCAACGTTCTCCCCTGGATGGGCGATG
>JAFMOD010000189.1:78105-90624 GCA_019802435.1 Corydoras maculifer | reverse complement strand
CTCAGCGTTTCCTCAGCGTTTCCTCAGCGTTTCCTCAGCGTTTCCTCGCTGTGTGCGCGGTTCACGCGCCGGCGTGTCATTAACAGTGTAGAGATTGTTGCGGGTGAGTTACGGCGGGGATTAACGGCGCGCCGATGGGGGAGTGTTCTGCGCGGGGCCCCCTCTCCGGGCCGATTCACGGGACGGCGGTGTTAATCACCGGGCCCGCCGCGTCGCTGTGGCACCGAGCCAAAACGCAGACCAACCTGCGCCCGCCGCGTGATTCATTCAGCTCTAAATAGATCTCCACCACGGAGATCTCCTGGCCGCCGCGGCGGTCCGCGCTCCGCGTGCCAGAACGGCTCCGGGGCCCGATCATTATCCTGTTCTCCGCTGCCAGGGCGCCGCTGTGTTCCCCGTTTTTCGGGTTTTTTCATCTTCACGCTCTTTTATTTTGCATCAAAAAGCCATCGGATCAAAGCGCCGGCGGTTCTGAAGCGGGGGGGGGTTCCCGAATTTCGGGTGGTGACTGTCACCCACACCCACAGATGGTTCGAATCCCCATCTAGGTGGAGTTTGCATGTCCTCCCCGTGTCTGCGTGGGTTTCCTCCGGGTTCTCCGGTTTCCTCCCACAATCCAAAAACATGGATCGAGGTCAATTGAGTTCTCCAAATTGCCCCATATAAAGTGTGTGTGTGAGTGAGTGTGCGTCCAGTGATAGATTGCCCCCCTGTCCTGGGTGTATCTGCCCGGTGCCTGGATGGGCATGGAGACCCCCCACCCCCACCCCTCGGTGATGGCAGTAGAGATTTAGGTGGAAGGTACTAAATGAATTGTACGTTACGTAAGCTGCTATAACTGCAGGGTCAGCGTTATTTATTTGGTGTTGGTTGGTGTTGGTCGGTCGCCCCAGGCGGCCCCCTCATCTCGCCCCCGCAGAACCTCCCCGGTTCTGAGAGCCTCATCCCAAATCCACCACCGTCAGCAGCTTGTTCCTTAACGAGGGGGTAAACGCGCGGCCGAATGTGCGCTCGCCGCGTTTCAACAGATTGTCGCGAATCCCGGCGGATGCGCGGCGTGTAAAGCGCGCACCAGGTGGTGGCGCATCATTAAAGCGGATCATAAAGGAGACGGGGACGGCGTGCTGTCAGCGGCTGATGGATTTCCTAACAAAGTCGTCTTTTATTCCTTTCCCGGGCTCAACCATTTGTTTCGAGTAGTGTCGCAGGGGGTTGGGGCCTATCCCGGCATCGGCGTATCCCGTGGGACACACCGCACAAGACACCGGTCTCTCTGCCAACGTACCGACAACACGCTAACAACGCACAAGGACACGCCATCTTGGCTTAGACTATCATATCCAATGGACATTTAACAGATGGAGAACATGCCAAACCACACAGATGGGAGCTGGCCTGCTCTCATTGAGTTTTGACTTATTTTTTTGTTGGTCGCCTCGTTTCTGCGCTTGTATCACGCTTTCACACGCATCACGGACGATGTCTTGCGACGGCGTCCCCTTGACGATGTCTCGCGACGGCGTCCACACGACGATGTTTCTGCGACGGCGTCCCCTTGACGATGTCTCGCGACGGCGTCCACACGACGATGTTTCTGCGACGGCGTCCCCTTGACGATGTCTCGCGACGATGTCTCGCGACGGCATCCCTGCGATGATGTCTTGCGATGCCGTCCCCGCGACGATGTCTCGCGATGGATGTCTCGCGACGGATGTCTCGCGACGGCGTCCCCTCGATGATGCCCCGCAACCATGTCTCGCGACGGATGTCTCGCGACGGATGTCTCGCGACGGATGTCTCGCGACGGATGTCTCGCGACGGATGTCTCGCGACGGCGTCCCCTCGACAATGCCCCGCGTCGAATGCTCGCGACGATGTCTCGCGACGGCATCCCTGCAACGTTGTCTCGCGACGGCGTCCTCTCGACGATGTCTCGCAACAGCGTCCCCGCGACGATGTCTCGCGACGCTGTCCCCGCGACGATGTCTCGCGACGGCGTCCCCGCGTCGATGACTCACGACAGCGTCCCCTCAACGATGTCTCGCGACGGCGTCCCCGCGTCGATGACTCACGACAGCGTCCCCTCAACGATGTCTCGCGACGGCGTCCCCGCGTCGATGACTCACGACAGCGTCCCCTCAACGATGTTTCGTGACGGCGTCCCCGCGACGATGTCTCGCGACGCTGTCCCCTCGATGATGTCTCGTGACGGCGTCCCCGCGACGATGTCTCGCGACGGCGTCCCCTCAACGGCGTCCCTTCGACGATGTCTTGCGACGATGTCTTGCGACGGCGTCCCCGCGACGTCGTCCCCACCCCGCCGCATGACAATTACAGGAACAAGGCCCGTAATTCCGTTTTAATTGATTTCCAACCGGCTTACGGGCCGAGTCACGCCGCCGTGGACGTGTAATCAGTTTCGCACAATGACGGGCCAATGACGGCGCTCCTTTCATTCCGCCTTATTAATATCGGAATCCCGTTTAATTACCGCAAATCAGGTGGGAGCCCGCGAGGAGATTAGGCCTCCATTGTTGGCGGGAACAAATAGCGGCGTGAGGACGAGGCCTCGTTATGAGCGCGGCTTCGTCGTTGCGCTTGTGTTAATTATGTTTGCGTTAATGCCGCCGTGACGACGGCGCCTCGATGAAGACGTTCCGAATTCCTGCGAGGGGGGCAGGATGCGTCTGTTGTTTCGGAAGCGCCGGAACCGGGATCGGCGCGCGCGCCGCGGAACAGATGAGCGCAGATGTGTCGGGCGTCTGGAACATCTGCGCGCCGTCAGAACGTTTCTGGGTGAAACGAGATAATTAGAGACGGAACGGGGGGCGGGGCCTGCGGGACGGCGAGAGGACGGTCCGGTCCGGTCCGGTTGGGCCGGTTCCAGGCTCGCGGCTCAGGTCTGTACCGTGAGAAGGTTCTGTGTGGGGCCCTCGTAACACCGGAGGTGACCAATGAGATATCTCATCTTATCTCATTTTTCATTATCTTGCTTAATCCTATAATGGGGGGGGGGGGGGGGTTACTGTACCCGTACCTGTCCATGGAAGAAGAGCAGACGGTGTTACATGGTGAGCATCGTCCCTCTTTGAGCATCGTCCCTCTTCCGCCGCAGTCCCGCAGTTACATGGTGCCAACAACTCTGCTTTTGAAGTGACCCCTCTTGAGCTCTGTCTGTTCGATCTCACGTCCCCCCCTGCTGGCCGGCCGGTGTAATCGCGCCCGTCGAACAGATGTTCTTAATTAAATAAGCGCGCCGTTTCATTCCCGTCACGTCGACAACAACATCCTGGCATCGTCCGGAGTCAGAGGGTCAACAGAAGCTGCGGCATATTAATGCCGAGTCGGCGTGTTGGATCTCCGCCGCCTAATAAGCGCTCAGAGTTTTTATTAGCAGGCGATCGGCGGAACCCGCCGAACCCGGTTCTCATCGGTCGTCCGTGCCAAGGCCCGCCGAGTTCGAGTGCGGCGCGTCTGCGTGACCTTCTGCTTGCTTTTAAATGATTTGGCAACCGCGCCAGGGAACTACATCAGCGCCATCCAGAGGCATCGGGCAGGCGGCGGGTTCTAAAGGCCGGGACGCGGATCAGCTGACGGCGCCCGCGTCGCCGCACGGAATCCTAATCCGTGTCGTTCATGGGGAGCGTGCAGACCAACTCTCACCACTGTTGGTTTTTTAACCCTGCGTCCTGTTCCCTGTGTCCTGTTCCCTGTGTCCTGTTCCCTGTGTCCTGTTCCCTGTGTCCTGTTCCCTGCGTCCTGTTCCCTGCATCCTGTTCCCTGCGTCCTGTTCCCTGCGTCCTGTTCCCTGCGTCCTGTTCCCTGCATCCTGTTCCCTGCGTCCTGTTCCCTGCGCCTTGTTCCCTGCGTCCTGTTCCCTGCGTCCTGTTCCCTGCGTCGTGTTCCCTGCGCCTTGTTCCCTGCTGTTCCCTGTTCCCCGCGCCCTGATCCCTGCGTCCTCTTCCCTGCGTCGTGTTCCCTGCGCCTTGTTCCCTGCTGTTCCCTGCGTCCTGTTCCCTGCGTTCTGTTCCCTGAGCCCTGTGCTCTGTGATTTTGACTGTGTCCTGATTGTTGGTGCCAGGCGGGTGGATCTGAGTGTGGGGATGTTCTGTCTGTATGGTGTGTGATGGTTCTAATAAGGTTCTCGGTGCAGATGGAGACAGGACGGATGGGGCTGATGAACGACGGGGTTCTGAACCCGGGGCAGAACGGCTTTCGATCTGACGTGACGAACGCGAGTGGAAACGCAGAACGAGCTGCGAGCTCCAAATGATGCAGATTATTTCTGCTGAATTATTTCTGTTTGCGATGTTCAATAACGGAGCGGCGGATGGAAATGAGTTGCGGTCGGCGGCGTCGCTCGCCCCGCGTTTCAGACTCGGTGCTTTTTCTGCGTTCGTGTTTTCAGGCTCTGATGTCACCCGCGTTCTCATTTCTGATTTATTTTAGTTTGTCGGTCGTACGCGGCGCTTCGTTCGGCTGCTCTGACCGCAGTCCGCCGCTCCGTCACGCTGACCGCACGCTGGATGCTTCATTAAATTACTGAAGTCTGACGGAATTCTGAACGATGGAGACTGAAACCAAAAATCTAACAAAGTGTGTCCAGCCGTGACATCATTAACAATAACCCCCCCCTCTGAGCGTCACATTGGTGCAGTGTGTGTGATATACAATACATTATTATAAATCATTAAATACAGATCAATATAAACATTCATTCATTATCTTACGCTTTATCCTTTATAAGGGTCGTGGGGGGGGGGGGTTCCTCATGCCCATCCAGGGGAGGGCGTTCCGGGCGCTGGGCAGATACACCCAGGACAGGGCGCCAATCTATCGCTGGGCACACACTCACACACACTCTATTTGGGGCAATTTGGAGAACTCAATTGACTTGATCCATGTTTTTGGACTGTGGGAGGAAACCGGAGAACCCGGAGGAAACCCACGTGGACACGGGGAGAACATGCAAACTCCACCCAGATGGGGATTCGAACCGGGAATCCCTAGAGCTAAGAGGAGAACGTGCTAAACCACTAAGCCACCATGCCGCCTCAATATAAACAGATCAGCACTAAACTTGTTCCACTGTTTTATAAACTGTCTTCTTTCATTCAGTCACTAGAGGGCAGTGTGTGCGTTACAGAAAGCGGAATCCTGTTTAAAGTCTTTCTAAAGTGGACTAGATGACGTGACTGCAGATCAGATGATTAAGGATTTAGTTTTTAATGAAGGCATTTCTGAATCAGAGCTTGTTTTTTATTATAGTGAGTTTGTAAGTGTTTTATTAAATCAGATTCTCCAGGTTGTGGATTATTCTGAATAAATCACGGAAAGAGGTGGCGCTGTTCTCCACTACACGCCGGGACTGATCACACCTCTTTATGGGCTTCATTCAGGACAATGACACGCCCTCTAGTGGTGTATTGCTTTAATATACAACATGGTATAATGGTGCAGACAGACTTATTAAATGGGTCAGCAACCGAATACACAGGGCTGGAGGAGAACAGTAAGGCAGGGACCACATGGTCATCGAGTCAAGTCAAATAAAATAAAGCCGTTCAAATAGTAACATATACACAAAGTCATTTAAAAATAAAATAATAAACAAAATTTGTCTACAAATTTAAATCGAAGCCTAACCGGCGGCTGAATGGTGGTTACCATCTGACACCCGTCTGACACGTGTCTCTCTCCTTGTTTTTTTAAATATTTTTATTCCCCTTAAAGATAAACATTGAGTTCAGAATCAGACGAGCGTTCTAGATTTTTAATGTTTTTATTTGTTACCATCCGACCCACCGGTTGAGAATCGCTGCTCCGACCGATGCGGTAACCGCAGCCTCCTCCATCTTCATCCCTTCACGCAGGTCTTCCGACTTTGAAAACTGTTGAGTCATGATAATGTTTTACATGGATGGTCATTATTTTTCATTTGGGAGGTTCCGCAGCCGTCCCTTTCTCAGAGATCAGAGGAACGTTGCGATTCTTCATCTTTATTCGCGTTCAGTCTGTTAGTTTAACTTTAATGACAGACAGTTACACATTTCTTTAAATATTACTGACATTAATATTAATAATTACTGCTCCGACTCTCAGACTGACCGTCTCAATGACATCATCATCATTATCATCATCATCATCAGGCCGTCCTGATCACCTGCGCTACCCGGGGAGCCTGCAGCTCGTGCTCTTTGAAGATCATTTGGATTAATTATGATGTTTGATCTGAATTCAGGGCTCACGTTCAACACTCCAGAAAACAGGAATACACACACACACACACACACACACACACACACACACACACACACACACACTCACTCAGATACACCCAGGACAGGGGGGCAATCTACTACTGGACACACACTCACTCTTACACACACACTCTATAGGGGGCAATTTGGAGAACTCAATTGACCTTGAGCCATGTTTTTGGACTGTGGGAGGAAACCGGAGAACCCGGAGGAAACCCACGGGGAGAACATGCAAACTCCACCCAGATTTGGATTCAAACCAGGAATCCCCAGCACTGAGAGGAGAACATGCAAAACCACTACACCAAAATTAATATCATTCATTCATCATCTTCCGCTTCATGCTCTATTAGAGGCGCGGGGGGGGGGGGGTCTCCTCGCTGCGTCTCCTCGCTGCGTCTCCTCGCTGCGTCTCCTCGCTGGAAAAATAAGGAAATAAAAGAGGAAGACGATGTGGATGAACCTGGTTCTCCTCATGTCCTCATGTCCTCATGTCCTCGACTCTCCGCTGACCCACCCGTCCGGAGGGGGAGGTGGTTGGGGGCTGATCCGGCTCCTCTTGACCCCGGTGCTCTCCGGTCCCCTCGCATGTTCAGAACACTCCACTGTCCTCGCTCTCGCGTCTCATACTGCAGTCGTCACGGCAACGCCGGAGTCTGAGAGTCGCACCGAGAGGGACGTCAACCTCGTCCTCCGGTCCTCCACCCAAATATTCACACGAAATATTATTTCTCCTCATGTCCTCCTCCTCGTGTCCTCCTCCTCCTCCCCGTGTCATCCTCCTCGTGTCCTCCTCCTCCCCCTCGCGTCCTCCTCCACTTCCTCGCGTCCTCATTCTCACCTCTTGCTCCTACTTGTGTCCTCCTCCTCTGTGTCCTCCTCCTCTTCGAGTATTCCTCCTCCTCGCCTCCTCGGGGGGGGGGGGGGGGGGGGGGGGGGGGGGGGGGGGGGGGGGGGGGGGGGGGGGGGGGGGGGGGGGGGGGGGGGGGGGGGGGGGGGGGGGGGGGGGGGGGCTTCTCCTCCTTGCGTCCTTCTCCTCGCGTCCTTCTCCTAGCATCCTCCTCGTGTCGTCCTCCTCTTCACGTTCTCCTCCTCCTCGCATCCTCCTTTTTTTTGCGTACTCCTCCTTGCATCCTCCTCACGTCCTCCTCCTCCTTGCATCCTCCTCCTCATGTCCTCCTCCTCCTCGTGTCGTCCTCCTCTTCACGTCCTCCTGCTCCTCGCATCCTCCTTTTTTTTGCGTACTCCTCCTTGCATCCTCCTCACGTCCTCCTCCTCCTCGCCTCCTCTTTCTCGCGTCCTCCTCCTCCTTGCATCTTTCTCCTCACGTCCTTCTCCTCCTTGCGTCCTTCTCCTCGCGTCCTTCTCCTAGCATCCTCCTCGTGTCGTCCTCCTCTTCACGTTCTCCTCCTCCTCGCATCCTCCTTTTTATTGCGTACTCCTCCTTGCATCCTCGTCCTCACGTCCTCCTCCTCCTCGCCTCCTCCTCCTCCTCCTCCGCGGCGTTTATTGCAGAACGTCGGCGTGACATATTCCTTGGTTTTCTCCGTCTCCGGTCGTGTCGTCTCTTCATCTGATTACAAAGGGCAGCTTCGCCGCACAAAGACGAAATTGCGAATGTATTTCTCTGGTTCGTTTCTAAATTGTCGGCGCCGCTCGGCGAGGCCTTTTCACTTCGGAGGATTAGGCTCGTAAAGCCGCGGCGCTCCGTTCGTTTCCGCTTACCCTCTGTTTGTTTAGCCGGATTAAAATGGACGCAACATTAAGTTTATTTATATTTATATGCGGTTCGTGCGTCGCTCTCCCGACCCTCCAGCAGGTGGCGTCTGCCGCGTCCACGCTGTTGAATTCAACCCCGGTCGTCTTTGCCGAACTACGTTCTCGTGAGGGAGATTAATAAAACGGGTCGGTACGGTCCTGCAATCTGATTGGCCGAGCCGTGAATATTTTAAATCATTAAATACAGATTAATATAAACAGATCAGCACTAAACCTGTTCCACTGTTTTATAAACTGCGTTCTGTCATTGGGTCACTAGAGGGCAGTGTATTATTAAAGCAATCAGACTCTCGAGGTTGTGGATTATTCTGAATAAATCACGGAAAGAGGTGGCGCTGTTCTCCACTACACGCCGGGACTGATCACACCTCTTTATGGGCTTCATTCAGGACGATGACACGCCCTCTAGTGGCTCATTGCTTTATTATTTAAGTGAATTTAATTAGTTTGTTGGATTCGGGGTTTAAAGGTGATCAGAGCAGTGCGATGATGTCGTGTTATATCTGTCGCTTCCCTCAGAACGGCGCCTCCCGGTGATCCGTCAGGCTGACGAGGGTAAATTCTGAAGAGCGGCCCGTTGGGTAAAGATGTGTTTAAAAACAGCAAACTCATTACTCAGCGAGCAGCGGGGAAAAGCAGACGAGCGCCGAGTGATGGATGGGCTGGCGGCATGAATCATGCATGTGGCGGAGGCGTTTATAAACGATGATGTAGCGTGCGCTCCGAACCGCGCGGCCGCGGGCAGATTCGGCGCCGCGGAACGTCACAACGAGAAGCATCCGTTCGGCGGCGCCGTTCTCAAAATGGTTCTATAGAGAGAACGCTATGCGTTAATTATAGTTCCATCAGACAGGTAACAAAAAAAACACAGCGCGGGATCCGGAGACGCGGGAATCATTTCCACTCGACTAATTTAGTCTGAAACGAGGGGACGTAATGGGGACGTAATGGGGACGTCATTGGGACGTCATTGGGACGTCATTGGGACGTCATTGGGACGTCATTGGGGACGTCATGGGGACGTAATGGGGACGTCATTGGGACATCATGGGGACGTCATTGGGACGTCATGGGGACGTCATTGGGACATCATTGGGACGTCATGGGGACGTCATGGAGACGTCATGGGGACGTAATGGGTGGAGGACAGTTCTCGAGCGAGACGAACGAGAACGCGTCTGAAGGGCCAATCGGAACGCGGCTCTTAGTTCCTCGATCCAGGTGGAGCACACGTTATTCTAAAGGACCGGAACCCCGAACCAGAACCGACCTGGCGGCAGACGCCCCGGGTTCTAACGCCGGACCGGAACCCCGAACCAGAACCGACCCGGCGGCTGACGACCCGGGTTCTAACGCCGGACCCGAACCAGAACCGACCCGGCGGCAGACGGCCCGGATTCTAACGCCGGACCGGAACCCCGAACCAGAACCGACCCGGCGGCTGACGACCCGGGTTCTAACGCCGGACCCGAACCAGAACCGACCTGGCGGCTGACGACCCGGGTTCTAACGCCGGACCGGAATCCAGAACCAGAACCAACCCGGCGGCTGACGCCCAGGGTTCTAACGCCGGACCCGAACCGACACGGTGGCTGACGACCCGGGTTCTAACGCCGTTCCACGTTTCAGTATTCAAGAAAAATATAATCGAGAACTCGGAACGAACTGAGGTCGCGGGTTAAAATAAACACGCTGCGTTTATATAGAACCGAATTCAAACACGACCGGGAGGGGGGGTCGAGGAGGGGGGCAGAAGAACCCTAAACGGGCCATTAAACACGGTAACAGAGAACCGGAAGACAGGAAACGAGTGGAGGGGCTGGAGGTCGAGGAGCCAGTGGAGGTCGAGGAGCCGAAACAGATGAAATAAAAGAACAGAGCGGGTTCATGTTCTATAACGCGGCGTGGAGGACATTTATATATTTATATAAACATATAAAAACATGAACAGACGAGGGCGCCAAGTAACCCCGAATGAGACGGCTGTACGAGGGGGCGGGGCATCGTCCTGAATGAAGCCCATAAAGAGGTGTGATCAGTCACGGCGTGTAGTGGAGAACAGCGCCACCTCTTTCCGTGATTTATTCAGAATAATGCACAACCTCGAGAGTCTGATTGCTTTAATAAAACACTGCCCTCTAGTGACCCAATGACAGAAGACAGTTTATAAAACAGTGGAACAGGTTTAGTGCTGATCTGTTAAATCTATATTTAATAATTTAAAATAATGTATTGTATATCACACACTGACACCAATGTGACGCTCTCAGAGGAGGGGGGTTATTGTCGATGATGTCACAAACGGCTCAGCCAATCAGCACCTCGCGGTTCCTCAGTACCTGGGTGGGTGGAGTCTGTGTGGTTACCATACAATGCGTAAACACGTCGTCCGTCGGTGTGGAGACGCCGGGACAGGCCCCGGACTCACTCAGGGGGTGTGTTGATGACATCACAACCTGACCAACGGAGAACCTCAGACGACGCGGCTCCGCCCTCCCGTTCTCTAATGGAGTACCGTCTCTTTAAATCAGAGCGGCGATGTGAGGATTAACGGCGGGAACGCCGCCGCAGACCCGCCGCTGCAGAAACGCCGCCGCAGGACCGCCGCCGCAGAACCGCCGCCGCAGGACAGCCGCCGCAGAACCGCCGCCGCAGGACCCACCGCGTTTTACATAAACGCCGAAATTTCCCTGGCGCCCGTGACCGGCTGACATTTTGGAAAGGGCACGGCCTTTCTGCGTTGCGTTCTTCCTCCGACGTCGATCCCTCGGCTTGTAAAGGCCAGTTTACCCGTCCGGAGCCCGGTTTCTATGGCGTGGAGGCTCCTGTAGGGGGCGCTGGGGTCGGCCGCTCCGTCCTCTCGTGTCGATTGCTGCAGGCTCGCTGCTCGGCGCATCGCCCCCCCCCCTTAATTAATCTAATTAATCTGTTCAACAGGTCATTACTGACTTGAGGTGGAATGTGGTGAACCACTGAGCGGCGCGGCGCGGCGCAGGGGGGGCGGGACCTTCGGGGCCACAGTTTTAATTAATTGAACAAAAACATGAAACGTATTTGAAGCACGAGATTAAAATCAGTAAGACAGCTGCGCCGACCGAACGGGTTCAGTTTGATAATCATTTTGTGAATATTAATCGTTTTAATTTGACGCATCGATCAAGCAGCCGGCGGTTCGATTTATCGTAACGTCCGCCAGCTATTTTTAACATCCACTGCGACGTACACATGATCCTCCGGGGCAGCAGGTGGCGCCACCTCTTTATTATCTTCCAGCTTTCTTTATGCTTCATAAAGGGGGTGGGGGGCAAACCCAGGCGGACATGGGGAGAACATGCAAACTCCACCCAGATTGGGATTCGAACCAGGAATCTGTACCAGGGGTGGGGGGGGGGGCATGTTGTGTTCCCCATGCCCATCCAGGGGAGAACGTTTCGGGTGCTGGGCAGATACACCCCAGAACAGGACAGGACAGAGTGCGCTGGGTACACACTCACTCACACACACTCTATATGGGGCAATTTAGAGCATTCAATTTACCTTTAATCCATGTTTTTGGACTGTGGGAAGACCCACAAAAAACCCACACAGACATGGGGAGAACATGCAAACTCCACCCAGATGGTGGTTCGAACCGACCCATGTGACTTAACGTGTTAGAAAACCACACGGTGGCTTAGTGGTTTAGCATGTTCTCCTCTCTGTTCTCCGCACTGGGGATCCACCGGTTCGAATCCCAATCTGGGTGGAGTTGGCATGTTCTCCCCGTTTCTGCATGACTTTCCTCCTGGTTCTCTGGTTTCCTCCCACAGTCCAAAAACATGGATTCAAGGTGAAATGAATTCTCCAAATTGCCCCATATAGTGTATGTATGTGTGAGTGAGTGTGTGTCCAGTGATACATTGCCCCCCCCTGGGTCTATCTGCCCAGTGCCCGAAACGTTCTCCCCTGGATGGGCATGGGGAACCCCCCGACCCTGGTAGTGTATTGGTAGCAGATGGATGACTGACAGATTGCCCCACTCGGTGCAGGGGTCCGGGATGCTGCGGCATCGTGTGGTTACATAACAGCGCTCCATAAAAATGAAGTCAGACCTGAGAGCCGGGGACTCGCCGCCGTTGAAATGCTGACTGGAAAACTTTTGGGGTTATTAAAATTCCTCCCCTGAAGCACGAAAAAAAACAAAACAAAAAGAACACGGAACGCGGAACGTCAGCGCGGAACGTCAGCGCGGAACGTCAGCGCGGAACGTCAAACCAAACAAACCCAGAGGACGTCAAGAAACGGCGCCGAGCCTGATGTTTACGGAGGAACACGCTGCCGCAACATGCTGCAGCTCGTCCACTCTGACTGCCGGGACTCACCGAGGGTCCCGCCGCCGCCACCGTGAGGGGGGGTAGGGGGTAACGGCGGCCAGGTCATCTCATCTCATTATCTTCCACTTCACACTTCACAAAGGTCACAAGAGGGGGGGTGGCTGTTA
>JAFMOD010001889.1:6089-46475 GCA_019802435.1 Corydoras maculifer | reverse complement strand
TTGTGTTCGTGTGGGTTTCCTGTTTCCTCCAACAGTCTAAAATCATGGATTTAAAGTAAAATGAATTCTCTAAATCCATATACAAAAATCCAAATACAGTGTGTGTGTGTGTCTGTGTGAGTGAGTGTGCGCAAAGCGATAAATTGGCGCACTGTCCAGGATGCACCTGCCCTCCCCCACCAAAATCACTTGGCACAATGCAATCAGACAAGTACCGCTCTCCTTGGCAACTGCCAAACTCAGACTCGTCCATGGGATTGCCAGCATGATTTGTCATTCCAGAGACCACGTCACCAGTGCTCTAGAGTCCAGTGGTGGTGTGCTTTACACCACTGTATCCAGCGCTTTGCACTGCACTTGTTGACGTATGGCTTGGATGCAGCTGCTCGACCATGGAAACCTATTCTATGAAGCTCTCTGTGCACTGTTCTTGACCTCATGTGAAGGCCACATGGAATTTGGAGTTCTGTAGTGATTGACTCTGCAGAAAGTTGGAGACCTAATTGAACTATGCACGTCAGCATCCATTGCTCCATCAGTTTATGTGGCCTACCACTAGGTGGCTGAGTTGTTGTCATTCCCAAATGCTTACTATTTATTATGCAGCTGACAGTTGACTGTGGAATATTTAGGAGCGAGGAAATTTCACAACTGGATTTGTTGCACAGGTGGCATCCCATTACAGTTTCACGCTGGAATTTACTGAGCTCCACTTTACTGAGAGCGACCCATTCTGTTACAAATACTTGTAAAATCAGTCTGCATGCCTAGGTGCTTGATTTTATACACCTGTGGCCATGGAAGTAATTGGAACACCTGATTCTGATAATTTAAATGGGTGAGCAAATACTTACGGTTGTTGCATTGGTTTGTGTTACAAATGTTAATTATGCCCCTATGTTTATCCAGGTGCCCAGCGATAGTTTAGCGCCCTGTCCTGGGTATATCTGCCCAGCGCCTGAAATGTTCTTCCCTGGATGGGTATGGGGAACCCCTCCGTGACCCTAATATAGGATAAAGTAAAAAAATACAACTTTACTAATAGTACTGCAATTAATGTGCTGAAAGGAACGTGCAAAGGAGCAGGACTTCAACATAAAAGCCGCGAATCAAAGCAAAGTAAAACTCCCCCCATACAGAGCGTTAAGAAAAACAAACCAAAGTAAGCCATGGATAAAGATGTGAACACCAAACTGACGGAACCAAGACTTTGGATGGCCCCGCTGACGTCTGATGCCGACTACCCCGTGACGTCAGACCCCAGCTCCGCAGTCCCTGTGTTCATCCCTCAATGTTATGTTCCCCGAAGTACTGTTTACCCTTGTGTGTGGCTAAATAAACTTTTGTTGGCAACAAATCCCCGCACACGACTACGTCGTTCCGAGTAGCGGATCCAACCCACTCCGACCGGTTCCTGGAACCGTACATGCCTCCTGTAGGACAAAAGAAACAAACAAGTCTGAGTAGCTGGAAAATCAGCATAAGAGTGAAGCCCATGATGGCTGGGATAACGAAGAAGGCCGCTGAGAAAAGTGAGTTCTTTTTGGTGTTGCAGGGACACTCAAACTCCAGCTCCACCAGCTTCTCCAACCCCATCATGATAAACGTGAAAACCACTTTGGATCCCAATGGGCTCTTTTGAAGCTGATCCTTCAGTGTGTTAAACCACTTGTTTTTGCTCATCCTTGAACAGCTTTAAAACGCAGCCTCCACAGTTTTCTATCACACTTTCCAGATTACTTGTGCAAAATTTGCTGCTGTTGGCGAGTTTCGAGATGACGTAGACAGAGCACAGATGACGTGCTGTGTTTTTTCGTCATAGCTGTTCATTTACTCCTTTATAAAAACTTTAATAACAATATCCTGTAGGAGTCATTAAAAATTTTGTACTCTTACTTTTTAAAAACATGAAACGTTTTGAACGTGTTCGCTTTCATATCGCGGTGTTTCCATGGCTGTATCCCAAAAGCAGTTTTGGTAAATATATAGGTCACTTTGAGAAATCCGCGTCATATATGATTCTGAGTGAGCCCATGTAGTGTAGGCTACTGGATTTGAAACACCACCCTTAATGTAGGCAATGTAAACGTTAACATCTGTTTAGATAAATTATAAATAAAATTAAAAACGTCATAATGTAATTAATGATTATGAATTACTTTGTAAAGTAAATTAAAACATCCTTTACGTTTTTCTTACAAGTTTAAACTCGAGATTAATTCTTATTTGTGTATTGACTTTTTAAGTAAAAATATATGTATATAAATATAAATTAGTGGGGGCCATCAGGCCCAAAAAAAACAATGTGTAAGTAACTGAATGTTCATTGTTTGTTGATGTAAATAATTAAACATAACATATAAAGGTGTCACTATAACACTTGTGTAAAATTATAATTTAACATAAATAATTAAAGGCACAAATAGATGGATTTGATTTGAACACTGGAGCTGTATTAAACTGGAATGATGTTAAAACAATAGAAACAAGAATTAGAACAGAAATGCAATTACAACATTCCTAGCAGACAGAGACTGTACACCTGACAACTATAAGATGTTTAACATGACTTAAATATTGTTTTCAATTATATTATTTAAAAAATAGAAAAGTCATTGTTTGTTACCTTGTTATATGTTATAACTGATATAAAAGCACGAACTGCTTCCTCTTTCTGTCTCTGGATCTCTGTCTCTCTTCTCCTCTCTAACTATAGTTTTGTTTTTTCCAGGTTCAAGGGGAACGAGGTAAAGTCTACAATGATCTAGAACATGCATTCTCCAAACCACAGAGTAAGAACCTCTTCTGTTTCTGTTAATCATGTACATTCATTCAGGGGCAAGGTTAGACCTGGGCTTTTGGGGCTATAGATGGAGTCACCATCAGCTGTTTGTGTTTCCAAGCTCTCTCTCTGTGTGTGTGTGTGTGTGTGTGTGTGTGTGTGTGTGTGTGTGTGTGTGTGTGTGTGTGTGTGTGTGTGAGGGAGAATGATTTTTTTCGCCAGTATTGGGAGTAAAGTTGCCGTAATAAGTATATGTTGGCTATAAAGAGCAGCTTCTCAGCTTTCATAAACCGTTTTTCTTAAACTGTATGGTATTTCAAAGCAAAACCTTGTTAAAACTGTCTCATCTGCGACTGAATGCGTTATGTTTTTAGCAAAAACTAGTCTTTATTGCCTAAGCAATCGAAACCAAAGTCAAAGGTCCAAAATGAGCAAACAGAGGAAAGACATTGGCAGTGACGTCACTGGTCTTCGGAATCCCCGGGAGACCAGATGAGGAGACGGTAAGGAATGAAATGGAGGTCAGGGATCCTTCACCTGCTCTCAGCTAAACCGTCCTGAAAAACACCAACGGGCAGAACCGGATCGCAGCAGCAAGAGGTGAGTAGGAGGCGCGAACCAAGTATGCAGACACACCATAAGGTGTAGCAGTGGGTGTGTGGAGTGACAGAATGTGCTATCCATTGCTGACAGACATATTTCATATGTTATTGAACTTTATCCAATATAACTAATGAATGATCAAACTAAATGTATGTAACAACAGTTTGAAAAATGAATAAATAACGAGGACAGATAGGGATTTGGGTTAGAGCCCCTGATGTTTCTAAACCCTAAAAACGCCCCAATTAGCATCAAAAACATCAATTAGCTACTGAAACATTCTATACCTGAAAAGTTAGAGGTTATGATGCAACGAGCCACCAGAGGGCCCCAGAGACAGCTTCTCTCTCTCTCAGTCATTTAGATTTATTCTTATATACAGTATTAAATTAAAATACTAAGTAAATTGCAAATTATGTATACCATCAACTATAAATATTATTTAATGTTTAAAACTATTTTTTTCTGCACTAATGGACATAATTCAAACCTGGATCTCCAGTACTGAAAGTTGAACGTGCTGACCACTAAGCCACCCGCTTTTATATTCTGATGCATTTATAAAACAGAAGGGAGTTTCTCTTCTTCTCTTAAGAAGCAGCTCAGGGGCATCAACAACAACTCGTCTAAGGCTCCTCCACCTTCAGCATTCAGAATTCTTAGCATTACATCTGCAGCAGATCTTCAGCTGAATGTCAGAAGTGAAGATGTGGTGACGGTTCAGGTTCAGAGAGGCAGCTGTACAGAAGCAGCCTGTGGGTTTAGGGATCTGTTGGGAATCTTTACACTGATGATTATTAGTTTCTAATAATTGAATAAAATTGAAGCTGTGCATGTAGCAGTGCAATGTTCTGGGTTTCAGGATGAAATAGGGGTTAGTGATGTTAGGAGAACACAGAGGAAACCCACGTGAACACAAGGAAAACACGAATTACAATCTGTTTTCTCCAACAGTCCAAAATCGTGGATTTAAAGTAAAATTAATTCTTTAAATTGCTCCATGTACAGTGTGTGTGTATCTGTGTGAGTGAGTGTGCGCAAAGCGATATATTGGCACACTGTCCAGGGTGCACCTGCCCTCCCCCACCAAAATTTTCACTTGGCACAATGCAATCAGACAAGTACCGCTCTCCTTGGCAACTGCCAAACCCAGACTCGTCCATGGGATTGCCAGATTGAAAAGCATGATTTGTCATTCCAGAGACCGCGTCACCAGTGCTCTAGAGTCCAGTGGTGGTGTGCTTTACACCACTGTATCCAGCGCTTTGCACTGCACTTGTTGACGTACGGCTTGAATGCAGCTGCTCGACCATGGAAACCTATTCCATGAAGCTCTCTGTGCACTGTTCTTGACCTCATGTGAAGGCCACATGAAATTTGGAGTTCTGTAGTGATTGACTGCAGAAAGTTGGAGACCTAATTGAACTAAGCACGTCAGCATCCATTGCTCTATCAGTTTATGTGGCCTACCACTAGGTGGCTGGTAGAGTTGTTGTCATTCCCAAATGCTTTCTATTTATCATGCAGCTGACAGTTGACTGTGGAATATTTAGGAGTGAGGAAATTTCACGACTGGATTTGTTGCACAGGTGGCATCCCATTACAGTTCCACGCTGGAATTTACTGAGCTCCTGAGAGCGATCCATTCTTTTACAAAAGCAGTGTGCATGCCTAGGTGCTTGATTTTTTACACCTGTGGCCATGGAAGTGATTGGAACACCTGATTCTGATTATTTAAATGGGTGAGCAAATACTTACGGTTGTTGCATTGGTTTGTGTTACAAATGTTAATTATGCCCCTATGTTTATCCAGGTGCCCAGCGATAGATTAGCGCCCTGTCCTGGGTATATCTGCCCAGCGCCTGAAATGTTCTTCCCTGGATGGGTATGGGGAACCCCTCCGTGACCCTAATATTACATGATTTGTTGTTGATAAGTTATGTCAACTACAGAGGTTAGAATAGGATTTTATTTCTGAAATTCATAAACAGTTGGTTACATTTAAATAGTTAAACATAAGGATGATAATATTCAATTAATCAGGTATCAGAGTATTATATATTTTATATTCTAGGAAAATATTGACTAGCTTCATGATTGATTACATCTGATCAATCATGTGTTTTTGCCTGCTGCTGGGCATTAAACAAGAATGAAACCTCTAAATATGTTTAAAATACTTTTTATTTATATTAACAAATTCTATCAATAAAGGGCACGGAAATTGTGCGTCTCCTTTAAAATATTTACAGTAAAAGTTTTGTGTGTAATGCTGCATAAAAAAATATTGAAATAAAAATTCCGATTTACTTCTACTTATCTTTTAGAAGTGAAAACATTCAGATAAAACAGTGTCTGAGAGCTGTGTGTCAATATATACAGATTTAACCATCGTTCTGCTGGTAACATATGATTGTACTTGTGAGGTCACAAAACCGACAGTTCCAGTGTAGTTGGATCCTGGGTTTCCAAATCTCCCTTCTGGCAGCTTACTATCATTATATAAAAAAGAAGTCCTAAATTTATAGAAATTAGCAAATACATGCCCATCTCCTGTAGGACAAAAGAAACAAACAAGTCTGAGATAAAGTTATTGAGAATGACTTTACATAAAGGTGCTCGTTCATACCTGAGACTCCACAAAGAACCCCTGTGTGCGTAGCATGAGCTGATGAAGCGTGTCGTTGTCACTGTTCTCTGGTTCACACCACTTATGTGGAGCTGCTTTATCCACCAGCACGAACCTGCCCTCCCAATCTGTCCTGGCACACGCAAAGTACTGTCCATCCAGAAAAACCAGGATGAGCCAAACCAGCGCTGACATGAAGCTGGACCAAAATTGAATAAAGCTACGCTGGTCACGTCGGCACCTGCATCGCTGGAAAATCAGCATAAGAGTAAAGCCCAAAAAGGCTGGGATAACGAAGAAGGCCGCTGAGAAAAGTGAGTTCTTTTTGGTGTCGCAGGGACACTCAAACTCCAGCTCCACCAGCTTCTCCAACCCCATCATGATAAACGTGAAAACCACGTTGGATCCCCATTGGCTCTTTTGAAGCTGATCCTTCAGTGTGTTAACCCACTTGTTTTTGCTCATCCTTGAACAGCTTTAAAACACAGCCTTCACAGCTTTCTATCATGCTTGTTACCTTGTTATATGTTTTAACTGATATAAAAGCATGAACTGCTTCCTCTTTCTGTTTCTGGTTCTCTGTCTCTCTTCTCCTCTCTCACTATACGAGTTTTGTTTATCCAGGTTCAAGGGGAATGAGGTAAAGTCTATAAAGGATCTAGAACATGCATTCACCAAACCACAGAGTAAGAACCTCTTCTGTTTCTGTTAATCATGTACATTCATTCAGGGGCAAGGTTAGACCTGGGCTTTCGGGGCTATAGTCCCGGATGTTTTGTCAGTAGCCCAGAATCAAATGAGAGCAGCTTTCTCTGCAGCCTCTCCTCCAGCAGCAGGACTGAACGATGGAGTCACCATCAGCTGTTTGTGTTTCTAAGCTGTGTGTGTGTGTGTGTGTGTGTGTGTATTCGCCAATATTGGGAGTAAAGTTACCGTAATTACTATATGTTGGCTGTAAAGAGTAGCTTCTCAGCTTTCATGAACTCATAAAAGAATTTTATGCTTTTCTGCCGAAGGTTCGTTTATTCAAACATTTTCAGCCAAAAACATCATTTATTAAAACCTAATGTGCTATCCACTGCTGACAGACATATTTCATATGTTATTTAATTTTATCCAATATAACTAATGAAGGGGCGGCACGGTGGCTTAGTGGTTAGCACGTTCGCCTCCCAGCGCTAGGGATTCCCGGTTCGAATCCCCATCTGGGTGGAGTTTCCATGTTCTCCCCGTGTCTGCGTGGGTTTCCTCCGGGTTCTCCGGTTTCCTCCCACAGTCCAAAAACATGGATCAAGTTAATTGAATTCTCAAAAATTGCCCCATATAGAGTGTGTTTGTGTGAGTGAGTGTGTGCCCAGCGATGGATTGGCGCCCTGTCCTGGGTCTATTTGCCCAGCGCCTGAGACGTTCTCCCCTGGATGGGCATGGGGAACCCCACCGCGACCCTAATAGAGGATAAGAGGGAGATAATGAATAACTAACTAATGAATGATCAAACAAAATGAATGAATGAATAACTAATGAAGGCGGCACGGTGGCTTAGTGGTTAGCACATTCGCCTCTCAGCGCTAGGGATTCCTGGTTCGAATCCCCATCTGGGTGGAGTTTCCA
This sequence comes from Corydoras maculifer, assembly GCA_019802435.1. Taxonomy (NCBI): domain Eukaryota; kingdom Metazoa; phylum Chordata; class Actinopteri; order Siluriformes; family Callichthyidae; genus Corydoras; species Corydoras maculifer. The sequence goes on along the minus strand of JAFMOD010001889.1, from coordinate 38,850 downwards.
TGTTCTCCCGGTGTCTGCGTAGGTTTCCTCCCACAGTCCAAAAACTTCTTAAAATTGCCCCATATAGAGTGTGTCTGTGTGAGTGAGTGTGTGCCCAGTGATGGATTGGCGCCCTGTCCTGGGTCTATCTACTCAGCACCCGAAACTTTCTCCCTTGGATGGGCATGGGGAAGCCCACCGCGACCCCAATAGAGGATAAAGCGGGAGATAATGAATAAATAACTAATGAATGATCAAACAAAATGTATGTAACAACAGTTTAAAAAATGGATAAATACACTTATGAATGGGCAATTTTTAAAGAGGACAGAGTGGGAATAAGGGATCTGGGCGAAAGACCCTGATGTTTCTAATCCCCAAATACGCCCCTGCATTCATTCATCAATTAGCAAGTGAAACAGGTTATGATGCAACGAGCCACCAGAGGGCGCCAGAGACAGCTGCTCTCACCCTCAGTCATTTAGATTCATTCTTATATACAGTATTCAATTAAAATACTAAGTATTATCTATGCAAATTATGTATACTATGTAGTGTGTGAGAATCAGCCACCTCATAATACCTGCTCTGTGGGGTTCTAATGTAGAGAACAGAACTGAAGGGAACCCTCATATCAGAACACACACGTTCTGATATGTTCGTAATTCTGAATCACTATTAATCTTTAAAAATAAATTTATTTAAAAACACATTTATTTAATCTTGTTTCATTAATTCCCTGTAGATAAAGATGTAGATCTCAGGCTTGGCTGTGCTGGGGGGGTAATCTGTGATCAGTGTATGCTGGCGTTTCACCTCTTCACCCACCTCATCATTAATGGGGGAGTGTGGCGCTGAAATGATGCTGTTCCGGGGCGCCATCTCAACTATGTAGTCTGCAGTATCTGCCTCTTTTAGTTATGCTGCTCTAGTCAGTGATGCCAGAGTCACATACTGCACTGTGTCAATCAATTACTTATTAATTAAATACCATGCTTTATTATTAGCGCTAACTGCCTTCCTTTGTCTGTTTCTTTTGAGGTGTGACCGGCTTCCTGGAGGTGGAGTCAGATCTTCATCCGTGGCTCTGCTGACTAATACTGGATGGAACCTGAATATCTATTGGACTGGCGGTCTTGCAGGACGCCCCCTAATGGACTCACATATAGTTTTCCAGTTGTTAGAGTTTTTCCATTTGTTAAATATCTGTACACTGCTGTCCTACATTGTTATTGCTGCCTGGCCGCTCAAGGAGGATGAGTCCCCCACTGAGTCTTGGTCCTCCCAAGGTTTCTTCCTTAAATAACAACATAAAAGGGAGTTTTTTCTTGCCACTGTCGCTTCGGCTTGCTCTTTGGGAGTTTAAAGGTTTTTCATTCTGTAAAGCTGCTTTGTGACAATGTACTGTTTTAAAAAGCACTATATAAATAAATAACTTGAACTTACTTACTTAGTTTTGTGAAGGCCCATTTCTGTTCCAGTGGAACGTCTGTGGAACAGTTTAGGGAAAGGCCCGGCTCTATTTCAGTCGAATGTCTGTGGAATGTGCGGGAACAGTTTAGGGAAGGCCCTTTTCTGTTCTAGTAGAACGTCTGTGCAACGTGTGGGAACAGTTTAGGGAAGGCCCGTTTCTGTTCCTGTGGAATGTGTGGGAACAGTTCAGGGAAGGCCCGTTTCTGTTTCAGTGTAACGTGTGGTAACAGTTTGGGGAGGGCTCATCTCAGTTCCAGTCTGTGGAATGTGTTGGAACAGTTTGGGGAAGGCCTGTTTCTGTTCTAGTGGAACGCCTGTGGCACGTGTGGGAACAGTTCAGGGAAGGCCAGTTTCTGTTCTAGTGGAACGTGTAGGAACAGTTTGGGGAAGGCCCGTTTCTTTTCCAGTGGAACATGTGAGAACAGTTTCCCACAGTTCAAAGACATGGATTCAAGGTGAATTAGCTGCTCCAAATTGCCCCTGGATGGGCAGATACACCCAGGACAGGGTGCCAATCTATCACTGGGCGCACACACACACACACATGAGGTGGCACAGTGGCTTAGTGTTTAGCATGTTCTCCTGTCAGCGCTGGGAATCCAGGTTCGAATTCTGATGTGGGATTCTGCATATTCTCCCCTTGTCCACATGGGTTTCCTCTAGGTTCTCTGGTTTCCTCCCACAGGTAAATGGAAAGCTCTAAATTGCCCCATATACAGACCTGTCCATGTGAATTTGATGGTCAGATTATCGCTTTATCCTCTACAGTTACTAATTTAGGGGTTCGGCTTGATCCACTGCTGACTTTTAGCACTCACATCAAACATCTGCGCAAGAACTCATTTCATCACTCTTTTGACCCACAAAGACGCTGAGAAGCTTGTCCATTCCTTTGTTTCTTCAAGGCTGGACTACTGAAATAGCCTCTTTATTCGGATTTCTGGCAAGGACATCCAGGCTTGCAATATATTTAAAACAGCGCCGCCAGAATCTTAATGAGGGTTAGAAAATATGAACACATCACCCCTATTCTGAAATCTCTGCACTGGCTCCCTGTCTCATTACGGATAGAATACAAAATTCTTCTGCTTACTTACAAATGTATTACTGGTCAAGTTCCATCATACCTACAGGAACTTCTCAACCCCCAAACATCAATCTGCATCCTTAGATCAACAGCATGCTCCTTCAGGTGCCCCCCACTAGACTTCGAACTATGGGGGACCGAGCCTTTTGCTCAGCTGCACCACGACTTTCTCCCGGTCCAGCTTAGGTCAGCACAGAGCCTGGACATTTTCAAAGCTTTGCTCAAGACTTTTCTTTTAAAAAAAAGCATATAATTGTTGATGCACTGATACATTACATTTGCATTACATTTTACATTTGGTCATTTAGCAGACGCTTTTTATCCAATGCGACTTACAAGGTGAGCACAGGGTTAATGACAACATCCCTGGAGCAATGAGGGTTACGAGTCTTGCTCAAGGACCCACACTGGTAACTTCAGTGGACCTGGAATTTGAACCCCCAACCTTCAGATTGATAGGCCAACGCCGTAAACACTGAGCTACCGTGCCCTCATACATACATACATACATAATATATCATGATTTTTTAGTGTTGGATGTTTGCCATTGGTGAAGCACTTTGAGATTTTACATAATAAAAAGTGCATTACAAATAAAATCTATTATTAATTAGCTCTCCAATTTGCCCTGTATAGAGTGTGTTTGTATGAGTGTGTGAGAAAGTGTGTGCGCACCCGGAACGTTCTCTCCTGGATGGGCATGGGGAACCCCCCCCCCCCCCCCCACGACCCAAGTAAAGGATAAGGCAGCAGATAATGAATGACAGAAACATTTTCCCTTTTTGATGCAGATGTTTTATTTTCACAGTGAGTCACATGTTTGGATGGGAATCCTCCTCTTCATCTTCCTCCTCTTCCTCCTCCTCTTCTTCCTTATGAAGGTCCCTATTAATTATTCTTCCAGAGGCCATGCTGACTGCAGTGACGCAGTTTGAACCCAGCAGCATCAGGTACTGGCCGCAGACCGCGACGCTGGTGCACATCTTCATCTGCTGACCTGAAGAACAAAGCACATGAGTTCCGCGGAGAACCCCGGAGTCCGGATCGTGCGTCAGGTACGAAGCAGATTTATGAGTAATGCAAACATTGGTAAAAGGAGAACACATGGGCTCATAGACGGTGCACTTCACACATTTAAGAGCAGAAGCTATGAAAGAGAACGAGAACATATCAGCAACGTTCTGCTGCTTAGAACCAAAAAAACCTTCAGAAAACACACTGATCATCAGGTTCTAACGTCATGTTCTCATAAACAATAGAGAACACTCTTCATCCAGGAGGCACGGTGGCTTAGTGGTTAAGCATGTTCTCTTTTCAGCACTGGGCATCGAATCCCAAACTGGGTGGATTTAGCATGTTCTCCCTGTGTTTTACTGTTATTCTCTGGGTTCTCCCACAGTCCAAAAACATGGATTCAAGGTGAATTGGCTGTTCTAAATTGCCTCTGGCTGGTACATTCTTCTCTCAGCACTGGGGATTCCCCGTTTGAATCTCAATTTGGAAGAAGTTTGCATGTTCTCCCTGTGTCTGCATAGGTTTCCTCAGAGTTCATCAGTCTCCTCCCATAGTCCAAAATCATGGATTTAAGGTCAATTAGCAGCTTTTAATTGCCCCTGGGAGGCACATTCTGGATATTCAGGTTTGATTCCTGATTTGGGTGGAAAGTTCATGTTCTCTGGACTCAGAGAGGATCCAGAGAACTGAAGACGCGTTGATTCATTAGGACGACAAACCCTGCGTTCCGGCATTAGAACCATTCCGTCCCTGAAACACTTCCTGTTCAAATCAACCACCTTAATGAATAAAAGGTGAACTTAACAAATTCATGTTTTTTGGACTGTGGAAAAGTGGAGAACTGTGGTAAGAAACCCACACAGACATGTGGAGAACATACAAACGCCATCCAGATCGGCATTCGAACCTGGATCCCCAGCGCTGAGAGGCAATCGTGCCACTTAAGGGCAATTTAAAGCAGCCAATTTACCTTGAATTTAAGTTTTTGGACTGTGAAAATCAAGGGAGACATAAGGACAACATGCAAATTCCACTGAGATTGGGATTTGAATCTGGATCCCCAGCGCTAAAAGGCAACTGTGCCACTTGGGGGAATGTAAAGCAGCCAATTCACCTTAAATTCAAGTTTTATGGCTGTGGGAAACCGGGAAACCCAAAGGAAGGCAGGAAAAGTTAGGGAGAACATGCGAACTCCACTTAAAACGGCATTCAGAGACAAATCTGCCACCCAGAGGCGATTTAGAGCAGCCAATTCACCTTGAACCCATCTTTTTGGACTGTGGGATGAAACCTGTCTGCTGAACACATGGGCCAAACGAATATTCTCTTAATAGGTTCCATTCTGGTTCCCATGCCGTTATCCAGTGGACCAGAAGGACCCAGATCTGACCTACATCTCTATGACATATGGAACCTACCACCTTAATAATCTAATAACCTTAATAACCGTTCTTTAATTAAAAGTTAGTTGGTGTTCCGTGGGCGTGGTTCCGTGGATGAGTGTGAGGGTTGTTGCACCATTACTCTGGAGGTTTGGGGTTCCAACACCATGTCCAGCCTTAAGCAAGGCCCTTAACCTTCGATGCTCCAGGGTTACTGTATCAGGGTTCCTACTCCAACCTCGTGTTCTGTTTCTGCAAAATGAGGTCATGTGATCAACCTGTTTGTTAAATCTGGCACTCAGCCAGAGAACCGATGGTTACGGTTCTGGTTAAAATGTTTGATGTTTTAAAGATGATGATCTAAAACCCAGATGTGGCTCTGAATAAAACCAGAAGGTCAATTTGCACTAGAACACATTAAAGAGTTCAGTCACCTTATCAGCTCTTGTTCTCCAGAAGATAAAAATGTACAGGGGCATGAATAGGGCAGCACAAAGACTTGGTGGTTAGCAGGTCTGTCTTTCAGGGCTAGGGATTCCAGATTCGAAAATCGATCTGAGTGGAGTTGTTCTCCATGTCTGCAAGGGTTTCCTCACATGGTCCAAAAACATGGATTCAAGGTAAATGGAATGTTCTAAATTGTCAAATATAGTGTGTGTTTGTGTGTGGGCCTGATTGAGTGAGTTTGTGCCCAGCGATAGATTCTCCCCTGTATGGGCATGGAGGAACCCCCCATGACCCTAATAGAGGATTAAGTGGAAGATAATGAATGAGATTTATAAATATTTGTTACATTCCTGATGTTTGGACAAAAATGTATGTTAGAAATTATAATTCTGTAATTAAATAAATAAATAAACTAAAACTTTAAAGCTTTTTTCTGTTCACCATAATGTTTGGCTTTTTATTCATCCAGTTTTTCATTTAGCTTCTTAAGCTCCTTGTTATATTTTCTCTCTTTGTTACTGAGCAGATCTTTTTTTTTAATCACTTTGTAGTCCCTCAGCTTTAAACATACATATAATTAAACCATTTCTTAATTGGTTTTTATTGCTTTAATCCAAACCTCTTTCTCAGGCTTGGTTTTGGGTTTCAACTGATCCATTTCAGAGAAAATGTCCTATTTGTGTCAGAATGACGGTTCGAGACGATGTTCCTGGACAGGTTTGCCCCGGGTCCAGATGCCCACTCCGTCGGCAAGCACCTGGACGTGGTGAAAAGACAGCTTCACCGCGGGCGGCGCAGTAATCCGCTGCGCGAGCCACCCGGCTCCGCCGGTCACCCGCTCCGCGAGCTATTCCTCGCCGCCAGGAGTCCGCCTCGCAGACGCCGGACCAAGGTTCCGCCCTGCGAGCTGCCCTGTGCTGGTAGCGAGCCGCTGCATGAGCCGCCCGGTCCCACCGGTCACCCGCTCCGCAAGCTATTCCTCGCCGCCAGGAGTCCGCCTCGCAGACGCCGGACCAAGGTTCCGCCCTGCGAGCTGCCCCATGCTGGCAGCGAGCCGCTGGGCGAGCCGCGGCGCAGTTTGCGGATTGGGACTTTGTCCTGCATCCCGCTGCGCGTCAGGCAGTCAGCGAGCCACTGCACGCCGTCTGCAAGCTGCTCCGCCCAGGTATTGAGATGCGTCATGCCGCTAGCGTGTCGCCGCTCGCCGTCAGCGAGTCCTCGCTCACCACGAGTGTTTCCCCGCTCGCCGTCTGCGATCCGGCGCTGGTCGTCGGTATGCCACTCCGCGAGCCATCCCGAGCCGCCGGTAATCCGTGGCCAGCATATCGCTCCACGCTGTTCGCGAGGCGCTTGTCATCCCGCTCAGCGCCACCAGCGGTCCGCCCCTTATCCATGCCGTGCCGCCAGCGATCCACGCCTCACCTGCTGCACGTGTCCGGTCTGTTTCGGTCGAGTCCAGTCCCGAGCTGTCCGTGTTCGGTTCCTGCCTCGGTAGACCAGGACCAATTACTATGTGGGTTTGCTGTGGTACTCGTTCTTTCCTTCTGTGTCCAGGTGGCGGAGAGGAGGAAGGTTGGGAGTCTGGGCGTGGTGACCAGCGCATCACCTGGGGTACAGTCCAGTGGTCCGAGGAGGAGGCTGGGGCCGTCAATGTCCCCCACTCTGGACCTTACCGCACTCGCTCTGGGCCGTAGTTCGCCTGCACTGTACCGGTCGGTTTGAAGGCTGCTCTGGAGACACGGGATTCTATGCCGGACACCCAGCATATGGACCAGGACTGTGTGCCGCTCGCGCCCACTCGGGTCACCTCTGCGTTTACTCGGTTCACCTCGGCGTTCACTCGGGTCACCTCTGCGCTCGCATCCACTCAGATCACCTCTGCGTCCACTCGGGTCACCTCTGCGTCCACTCGGTTCACCTCTGCGGTCGCGTGTACCCCGGTTGCCCCTGCGGTTGCGTTAGTCTCTCCTTTACCTGAGCCCGCGTCAGTCTCTCCCATACCTGAGCCCGCGTCAGTCTTTCCCGTACCTGCGCCCGCGTTAGTCTCTCCGGCACCTGAGCCCACGTCAGTTTCTCTCGTACCTGAGCCTGCGTTAGTCTCTCCCGCACCTGAGCCCGCATTAGTCTCTCTGTTCCCTAAGCCTGCGTTAATTTCTCCCATACCTGAGCCCACGTCAGTCTTTCCCGTACCTGATCCTGCGTTAGCCCTCCCGTACCTGAGCCCGCGTTGTGCTCTCCCACACCTGAGCCCGCGTTAGTCTCTCCTGCACCAGAGTCTGCGTTGTGCTCTCCGGCGTCTGAGTCCGCAGTTATCACCCCCTCGCGGGCTCAATGGGTCACTTCGCCGCCGTGCTTACAATGGGTCACGTCGGCCACACAGCCTCAAGGGCTCACTCCCGCCTCGCGCTCTCAAAGGGTCATGTCCCCCTCACGCTCTTAAAGGGTTACGGTGTCCCCGTATCCTCAAAGGGTCACGCCCCCCTCGCGCTCCCAAGGGGTCACGTCCCCCTCGCACTCACAAAGGGTCACGGCGTCCCCGCATCCTCAAGGGGTCACGTCGCCCTCGCGTGCTCAATGGTTAACGGCGTCCCCGCATCCTCAAGGGGTCACGTCGCCCTCGCACGCTCAAAGTGTCTCGGCGTCGGGTTGGTAGTGCTAGGTCAATCCCTTCTGTTTTCTTGTTTTTCGGTTGTGTCCGTTCAGGGCTCCCGTAGGTAGGCCCATCCTCTAGAGCATTTGTATGTATGTAGATCTTTGTGTTACGACGGGTGTTTTGGTTCGTTCCGGTGTTTGTTTAGTTTGTTTTGATATAGTTTGCTCCCGGCACGTCCAGCCGTGCCTTCAGCGGAGTTCCCGCTGATTTCAGCATTAAATCTCCTCTTTGTTTGCTGACCTGGTCGCCTCTCTCGCTTCTTGTACCACGCCGCACCACGCACCGTCGGACGGACTGCGTCGCCCGTATTTGACTATCTCTCTCTCTCTCTCTCTCTCTCTCTCTCTCTCTCTCTCTCTCTCTCTCTCTCTCTCTCTCTATATATATATATATATATATATATATATATATATATATTAGTGTGTGTGTAGTTGTGTGTGTGTATTTACAACATATTTGAAACAAAATGTTTCAAACATTAGATTTTTTTTTTTACAAAGACTTGTAAAATGAAACTGATAGGTAAACATTTCTTCTTTGGCAATGAGATAAATATTCCTGTAAATATACATAATCAGTTACAAGGTGTTTTTTTCTTGTGGTTTAATTATTGTTTGGGAAGTTAAGGGTGTGGATGTATTAATCATCTCATTAATGTCATTTACTGTAAGTGTTTTGCTTTTAGTTTAGAGGATTCATAAACAAAACAACTTCAAAAACTATTACAATAGAAAAGTAATGCTGTGATTTTATATTAGACACTTGAAATAAATTCACACAATAAATGAATAAGTAACCACCCCCTAAAAATAATTACATTGTTATAAATAAAAGATGACCTCTTTAATGTATTTTAGCCATTTTATTTCAAAACACATGCTGTCTTAAACATTATTATTATTACACATATAAGAATATTACCAATTAGCTCTCGTAAATCAATTTGCCCTTCAATTATGAAACCTATTGCTCACTAGAACCCAACATTTAGTGTTTTGAACAGCTTTGTAAAGGTTTGATCATTAAGCTTTTTAAGGGAAACAAGTTATATAAAAGTAAAATATATTGGGTAATTTTGCTGAAACTTGTATTCACATGTGTTTTAGGTTAGCTGTAGACTTGTGGTTAAGGAACCAGCCTTGTGACCTGAAGGCCCCTGGCTCGATTCACGGTTCCACCAAGTTCTCTGGCTAAAGGTCCCTTGGACAAGGCAACTAACCACAATTGCTCCCGGGTGCCATATACAACACTTCCCACCACTCTGGACACGTGTGCTCAGTGTACTCAGTTTGTGTGTGTGGGTGTGTTTCACTGCACCGATGGGTTAAATGTGGTGGACAGATTACTCTGTGCCTGGACTTTGGAAGGAAACTTAAGAACCAAGAGGAAACCCACGTGGACACAGAGAGAACATGCAAAACATTAAGATACAGCTCCACTGAAGCAATGAGCCACAATGGCCCTCAAAGTGCATAATGGCTCACATTTATTATCCTAACTACTAAGCAACCACACCCCCAAAGTTCAGTTCTAAACTGGAATGGCATGTCGTGAGGTTGCAAAGAAATGTAACCATTCATGACTGACAGCTGTTACAGACATGACACTAGAAAGTTTATTTAAATTGTTTTTTTTCATAGTTCCATTTTTATAAAAAAGGGTATAGATAATATTTCTGTAATTTGCTTCTGGAAACAGATTTAATAAAAACAACAAATTAAAATTGATCAACAAAAAACATACGTGTATACACACACAACAAAATCTATCTATTTCAAGTAAGAAACAGGAAAAAAAAATCTCCATTAAATGTGTTTGGAAATTGTTTTAAAACATTTATCAGATGACAAAGAATCACTTTTCATTTTGATTTTGTTTTAAAGCTCCTAAATGCTCCAGATCAGCAAAATAGCAAAACTTTTGGTCATATTTGCGGATTAATCAAGGATTTTGTTTAGCAGAACCTCATTGTAACCTACCCTTTACATTCCTATGAATGCAGTAAGGATTTTCTTATTTCTTTACAGAATTAAAGAAGAAATCACATTTATGTTCATTCATTCATTCATTCATTATCTTCCGCTTATCCTCTATTAGGGTCGCGGTGGGGTTCCCCATGCCCATCCAGGGGAGAACGTCTTGGGCGCTGGGCAGATAGACCCAGGACAGGGCGCCAATCCATCGCTGGGCACACACTCACTCACACAGACACACTCTATAGGGGGAAATTTTTGAGAATTCAATTAACTTGTTCCATGTTTTTGGACTGTGGGAGGAAACCGGAGAACCCGGAGGAAACCCACGCAGACACGGGGAGAACATGGAAACTCCACCCAGATGGGGATTCGAACCGGGAATCCCTAGCGCTGAGAGGCGAACGTGCTAACCACTAAGCCACCGTGCCGCCCTACATTTATGTTCATTGTGTCAAAAATGTCACTATAATGTGTAATATGTTCATATGACATTGTATTTATCAAATTTTAAACATTATACGGACCAGGTGTTTTTTATGATCTCCTCTCATTGATTCATTCATGCATTTATTCATTATATTCTGCTTAACCCTCTACCATGGCCATTTGATGTTCCCATGCCCATTCAGGTAAGAATGTTTTAGGCACTGGGCAGATACACCCAGGACAAGGAGCAAACTTACTCACACAAACACAATATATGGGACAATTTAAAGCATTTCATTTACCTTGAACCAATGTTTTTAGACTGTGGGAGGAAACTGGAAAATCCAGCAGGAACCCACGTGGACACAGGGAGAACATGTTAAACTCCACCCAAATTGGGTTTCAAACCTTGAATCCCCAATGCTGAGAGGTGAACATGCTAACCATTACCACCCTTCATAATGTATAATGTCCTAAACTAAATGAATAATTCACTTTGTTAGTTGCCAGCGATGGATTGGCGCCCTTTCCTGGGTGTGTCTGTCCAGCGCCCGAAATGTTCTCCCTTGGATGGGCATGGGAAACCCCCTCCCACCGCGACCCTAACAGAGGATAAAGCGGAAGTTAATGAATGAATAAATGACTTTGTTAGTTATATCAGATTTTTTTTTGTAAATTTTGCATAATTGTTATTTAGACTATGAGTAATAAAAAATGAGGAACTGAAAAATAGTTTACTTTCATTTTGAATGCTTGTAAAACACTGCAATTCCCTAGATTGTAATTATAGTCTAATTGCATTGAGGTTCAGTTAAACGCTGGGTGTGTGATTTCTCTGAAACACTAGACTTGAATGAAGTCTAGTCACTAGACTTGAATGAAAAACATGAAGCTACTTATTTTTGTAGCCATATCAACAACTTTCTTTGCTTTCTTAACAAATGATTTCAGCAAAAGTAACTTTTTAAAAAAAGTTCTTTTTAAAAAAATAAAAACTGCCTTTTTTTTTGATTTGGTAGCAAACACTTATGATCATGGTTATTAGTTTTTTTTTGTTTGTTTGTTTGTTTTTTGTATTATTGAAATGCAGTAAAATATTAAGTTTTGTATTATTATTTATTATTTATCACCACAAATATAAGCTTTTTTTTTGGTTTTGGTTTAATAGGTAAAAAAATTACCTGTATTTTCATATCACAAACACATATTTTTTTTTGGTTTAATATAAAGACTTAAGCCACAAACAATTAATCTGGTAAAATAAATGTATAAGATGAACATGATTTATTTTAACAAGATGTAATTTAGATAACAATTATATTTCATATGAAATAACAGCCCTAGTACTACTTTTCACAAGAAAAAAAAAAAAGTTTGACTAGTCTTAATACTGAGTGCTGATTGGCCCAGCATATAATTATGCTGTGCTATTAGACACATATAAATAGCCTTATGCATACAGTGTGTAGCTGCAGTTTGAAGTTAACTCAGACACTTCTAGAATCTTTGAACTTTCTAATCTGAGGCCATGCAGACTCTGTTGTGTGTTATTTTGCCTTTAGCTCTTTCCTCTTTAGGGCAAACTGCAAGTGTCAGCGGCAACAAGACCGCTATGAGCCGAGCTTTTAATTCAAGACGGTACTGTGGTACTATCTCTGTGACGAATGGGCAGAAGTGGGGTGTGTGGGGAGATGTGGAGATGTGTCCAACTGGCACCTACGCAACGGGCTTCAGACTCAAGGTAAGTAATTTTTATTGTTAAATTGTTGGTTTGTGTTAAAAGTTCAACAAATTTCAATGATTTGCAAATATATAATTTGTTTTAGAACCCAAAATAAATGGTTTTACACATTATTTTTATTTACTCTGAGAGTTTTCTTTAGGTTGAAGGATCTCTGGGTATTTGGAGAGATGATACAGCTTTAAATGGAATTGGCCTTCTCTGCTCTAAACCTATTAACTCTTTAAAACCTTCAACCTTCACTCTGATTACATCAACTGTTGGAGAGTAAGTCCCCTTACATAAAGAAAAAAGTTTATACATGAACATCACCGAATGTAGTTACTATTATTTTTACAAAACATACAAAATTATTGCCATTATTAGTTATTATTATTATTATTATTAGTAGTAGTAGTAGTAGTAGTAGTAGAAATACTTGTATTGTTATTATTTATTGTATAGATTTTATTATTATTATTGTTGAAGCAATATTATTTCTATTATTATTATTGTCAGAATATTATTATTTGTAGTGTTCTTATTGTTAATTTGTTATTTTTCTTTTTTTTTAATTTTACTATGATTGTTGTTGTTTTTGTTGTTGGTCCTCTTAAGATTTTTTCCCAAGCTTGGTTTGCTTTTTTAAGATTATGTGTTTAAAAAAGCTGGTTTGAAACAATACACTATTGTACAAAGATCAAAGTAAATTAATTAACCACATCAAAATTAATTAAAAATGCCTTATTTTTTACTGTAATGTTAGACTGAAGCTGCCAACATTAAATTAATGATATTTTCATTATAAAATCTTTTGTATTTTAGTTGGGGTTCTTGGACAGGAGACACTTGGTGCACACAGGGAGTGCTGAAATCATTTCAGTTGAGAGTCCAGCCCAATCAGTACTTGTTAGATGACAGTGCCGCTAATAACATTGGGTAATCACATTTGACATAACCCTATACAGCATACAGAGATAATTTATAATGAACAAGCAACAAATCCGATTTCTTGAGTTCATCTGAATCAATGTTTACTCTTTTATTAGATTCACTGCTACTGGAGGGCAGCAGCTAACTGGGACTGGAATGAGCTGGGGTAACTGGGGAACCTGGAGCCAAGTCTGTTGTGGAACTGGGATTTGTGGAATTCAAACCAAAGTTGAAGGAAACCAGCACCTCTTGGATGACACTTCGCTGAATGATGTCATCTTTTACTGCTGCAACTAAGGTTTAATTTATAAAGGTTTCCATCTAGCTCTGAAATTTCAACCAGTTCTGATTTAAACAATTTGACATAAACTATTACAAATAATAAATATTTTAAGAAATTGCACCTTAGACTTCGTTTACTGTTACATCCTTAATGTCATAATTGCTGTATCTCCATGACAACATAAATACATTTACTATTACTTATTTTCTTTTAAAAAAAAATGCTGCTATTATATTATTATAATTGTTGTATTTCTGTTTTACAGGAGGAATTCTGACATCAATTGAGCAATCACAAACATAATACTTAGACGCTTTTATTTTTTATCACCTTTAAGACTATTAAACTGTAATGTTAGGATTATTAACTTCAGTATTTGATTATTTGAATATTAACTACTTTATTTCGGTCACTTCAAACTATTATCCATTTATTAAAACTTTTGAATTTTCTAATTTAATGAATTTCTTTTTTAAATTTACTATAATGTAATTTGATTTCAAAATATCAAATATTTTTGAGGAAATTTAGAGTATATGTCTAATTGAGAATTAAATAAGGGGTAATAATAAACTACACACTGCTGCTTTACAGCACAATGAGAACATGTATTTGTCATAGTTTAGCCAGTGTCAAAAGTCATATGATTTAAGAAGCTTGTTGATTAAAATTATAATAGAAAACAAGGGTGTTATTGTTGGGTATTGTTATTATGATATTGTGTTATCATTTATCATCTGTAGTTCTTTAAATCTGTGCATAATTCTTTAAAATGTTTGTACAAGATAATGTTTGCTCAATTTTTTGTGCAAGATAATGTGCTACAAGTTTCATCAGATTTCTGTACAGTTTCACCCTTTATTGATTCGGTAGTGGCTAATCTGATTTACAGTGCTGTTTAATAATTATGCTTTGTAGTAACTTTTAAACACTAAACAATGCTTCAATAAAAACTAATCCTAAATCCTGTCTGTTTCATTAAAAATATGGTTCTGGGGTCTGACTACCCTGTCTTTCAAATCTCATATTAATAACATTACCCCGTCTGCTTAATTCCACTTATGTAATATCAGTCGTCTTCGTCCCTCTCTCACTCCACATACCTCTGCCATCCTCGGTCTTCCACACAAATTTTTTTATAAGCTTCAGTTGGTCCAAAACTCTGCTGCCCGCAGCAGTACTAGAACCCCTTCCTTTCACCACATCACTCCTGTTGTATCACAGCTCCACTGGCTCCCGGTCATGTTCCATATTAACTTCAAATCCTTCTTCTCACTTTCAAGGCTATTCATAATCTCGCTCCACCTTATCTGTCCAATCTTCTTAATACTGCTACCCCTTCTCGCACTCTCGCACAGATCCTCCTCCTCTATTCACCTGTATGTTTGCCCTGCTTGTCTCACCACCATGGAGAGTAGAGCTGTCAGTTGCTCTGCTCCCCTACTTTGGAATACTTTGCCACCTGATATTAGAAACATAGATTCACTTGTACAGTTTAAATCATCACTTAAAACTCATCTATTTAAGACTGCTTTTACGACCTGATTAGCCCTTTGCTGTGCTATTGTTACAACGGGCGGCGCAGTCCATCTGATGGCAGCGCTGCGCGATGCTGTGTGGTGCAAGAAGCGAGCCAGGCGACCAGGTAAACAAACAAAGAGGCGGTTTATTGCTGGATTCAGCGGGAACGCCGCTGAAGGCATGGCGGGACGTGCCGCAAGCAAACTCTAACAAAAAGCCACCAACGTAGCGAGACACCCGACGTAACATCTATATATACATAAATATATATATACACAATGCTGGCCTGTTGACTCAGGGCGCATGCGCACTTTAAGTGTATTCAGCAGGCCACATGTGATCAGGTAGGACCCAATCCCAGCTCAAGGGGATGGGCCCTACCTATGGGAGCCCTAAACGTCAAAAACCTGAAACTAACCTGAAACTGGCCTAGCACTCCCAACCTGACATATCGCCCCCCCAAAACTACCCCTGGCGGGCAAAGGCACCTGGAGAAAAGAAACGGAAAAGAAAAAAAACGAGGGGGCTCGGGTCTCTGTGGGGATGCGACGGTGGCGGGGCCCGAGGACGGCGACATGACCCTCTGAGTGCGCGAGAGGGACATAACCCTTTGAGGGTATGGGAACGCCATAACCCTTTGTGAGCGCGATGGGGATGTGACCCTTTGAGGGTACGGGAACGCTGTAACCCTTTGAGCACGGGAGAGCGATGTGACCCCTTGAAGATGCGGGGACGACGTGACTTTTTGTGAGTGCGGCGATGCTGCAACCCTTTGAGCATGCGAGGGCGACGAGACCCCTTGAGGATACGGGGATGCCGTGACCCCTTGTGAGCGTGAGAGGGAAGTGACCCTTTGAGGGTACGGGACCGCCGGAATCCTTTGAGCACACGAGAGCGAAGTGACCCCTTGAAGATGCGGGGCGACATGACCCCTTGTAAGTGTGGTGGCGCTGTGCCTCTTTGTGGGCACGAGGGTGACGTGACCCCTTAAGGATGCGCCATGACCCCTTGTGAGTGCGAGGGGGATGTGACCCCTGGTGAGCGTGAGAGGGACATAACCCTTTGAGGGTACGGGAACGCCATAACCCTTTGTGAGCGTGAGGGGGACATGCCCCCTTGAGAGCACAAGGAGGACCTGACCCTTTGAGAGTGCGAGGAGGGCGTGACCCCTTGAGCATGCGGAGGCGGCGCGGACTCAGGTACGGGAGAGACAAATGTGGGTTCAGGGACCGGAGAGACTAACACGACCGCAGGGGCAACTGGGGTACACGCGACCGCAGAGGTGAACCGAGTGGACGCAGTGGTGACCCTAGGTGGACGCAGAGGTGACCCAAGTGGACGCAAAGGTGACCCGAGTGGATGCAGAGGTGAACCGAGTGGACGCGAGTGGAACACAGTCTTGGCCCATAAGCTGGGTAACCGGCACAGAGTCTCATGTCAACAAAGCAGCCCCTAAAACATCCAGTTCAGCGAACACTTTGTTCGGAGCGGGTGGCACATTGTCCAGAGCGAGTGCGGTAAGGTCCAGAGCGGAGCGGCATGGACAGCCCCAGCCTCCTCCTCGGACCACTGGACTGCACCCTAGGTGATGCGCTGGTCACCACGCCTAGACTCCCAGTCTTCCTCCTCTCCGCCACCTGGACACAGAAGGAGATAACCAGTACCACAGCAACACCGCATAGAATAAAGTCCTGGTCTAACGTGGCGGGAACCGAGCACCGTACGCAACCTAAACGGAACACGGACAGCCTTGGGACTGGATGCGACCGACGCAGGCCGGCAACCGTCGCCCGGCTCGATGCCCCGAACCCTGCAGAACGTGCAGGAGATGCGGCGTGGATCGCTGGCAGCACGGCACAGATCAGGGGGCGGACCGCTGGTGGCGCTGAGTGGGATGTCAAGCACTGAGCGCTCAGCGTGGAGCGGTAGACTGATTAAACGGCGCGGGTTGCTTGCGGCACATCGCCGACGGAGAGTGGCGGAACGCTTGTGAGCCGACGGAGCGGAACGGCTCGTAGACGGTGAGCGGGGAAACGCTCGTGGGACACGGCGGAGCGCTGCCGGTGCACGGCTGCTTGAGGGCCAGATTACCGGCGGAGCGGGATGGCAGTGAGCAGCGGATTGCAGACGACGAACGGAGAAACGCCCGCGGCGAGCGGAGACGCGCAAGCGGCGCAATAACCGGGCAGAGCGGCTCGCAGACAGCGTGCAGTGGCTCGCTGACTGCCCGCGGAGGCTCACGATCGGCGCACAGCGGGACGCAGAACAACGTCCCAATCCGCAAACTTGCGCGGCGGGTCGCTGACCGCACGGGGCAGTTCGCAGGACGGAACCCCGTTCCAGCATCTGCGAGGTGTACTCCTGGCGGTGAGGAATAGCTCGCGGAGTGGGTGAGCGGTGGGACCGGGCGGCTCGCGCAGAGGCTCGCTGCCAGCACAGGGCAGCTCGCAGGGCGGAACCCTGGTCCAGCGTCTGCGAGGCGGACTACTGGCGGCGAGGAATAGCTCACGGAGCAGGTAATCCTGGCTAGGAACGCCATCTCGAACCGGCTGGCCGAGCTGAGACAGTCGTCCCCGATGGCCACTAGGCCCTCAGCCCACCTCAGCACAGGTCCCAGGAGTCGGAAGAGGTACAACTGTACCCTCTCTCACTCCGAAAGCTCCCGACTGTCCACCAAAGCTCCCGGCACCCTGCGACAGCCGATAATGTAAGAAGGTGGCATCAAAGCCACCCCGCAGGGTGCCGGGAGCTTGATCGGAGCCGAGAGAGGGAGCACGATCTCCGCATATTCTGGAACCTGGTCTATTCCCCTCATCGCTCCAACCTCTGGGGAGCGAGAACTTGATGGCGGGGCTAGCACCAAGCTACTGTAGCCAATGCTGCATCCGGAGGATGGGCTAATGGCGGGGCTAGCGCCGAGATAAAGTAGCCGGGATGCTGCAGCTGGAGAATAGGCTAATGGCGGGGCTAGCGCCGAGCTACTGTAGCCGAAGCTGCAGCCAAACCACGCGGCTACTGTCGGGGCTAGCGTCGAGTTAATGTAGCCGGTGCTGCAGCCGGAAAATGCGGCTAATAGCGGGGTTAGCGGCGAATTAGTACAACAGGTGCTGCAGCCAGGAAATGCGGCTAATGGCGGGGCTAGTGCCGATGCTAACGCCACTAATGAGAACCTGCAGCCGGAACGAACCGAAAACCGGGATACGCGGCCACGGAGATAATAAAAAGAAAAATAAGGGGCGCTTACCCGGATGAGGACACCAGGACTACGTGGGGTGTGGAGGCCAGCATTTCTGTTACAACGGGCGGCGCAGTCCGTCCGATGGCAGCGCTGCGCGATGCTGTGTGGTGCAAGAAGCGAGCCAGGCGACCAGGTAAACAAACAAAGAGGCGGTTTATTGCTGAAATCAGCGGGAACGCCACTAAAGGCACGCCAGGACGTGCCGGGAGCAAACTCTAACAAAAAGCCACCAACGTAGCGAGACACCCGACGTAACATCTATATATACATAAATATATATACACAATTCTGGCCTGCTGACTCAGGGCGCATGTGCAGTCAAAAGGCCACATGTGATCAGGTACGACCCAATCCCAGCTCAAGGGGATGGGCCCCACCTACAGGACCACTAAACGGCAAAAACCCGAAACTAAAAAGACAGGGGGGAGTGGCCTAGCACTCCCAACCTGACAGCTATATTTTTAATCTGTTTTTAAATTGCTGTTTGTTTGTTTATTTCCATGTGTTGTTCTGTTTGTACGGTGTCCTTGAGTAGCCAGAAGGTGCCTATAAAAAAATGTATTTATTATTTTATAAATGTATTCTTTAGATTTTAAGGCATAAATGTTGTTAAAGACAGTGATATATTATAAATTACCATGCGTTTGGTCACAGTTCTGAATCAGTGCTTTCTATGCCAAAAATCATTTTAGTGAATACCAAATATTAGAGATACCATTATTTAATTAATATTATTGATTTTTAATACCATTAATAATTTATTAATATTACCGATTTGTGATATTAACACTATGTATTTAGACTGGACATTAAAGATACTTTACACATACCTCTTTACTTTTACTTTATTCTGTATTTTTGATACTTTTAGTTTAATTTTACTGTGTTTATTGTAAAATTTTTATTCTACTACTGTATATATTGTGGCAAGGACGAAGAACTAGCACGGAGTCGAGATGCCATTTGGATGACCCCACCAACCTGCAGGGGCTTATAGACCTGGCTGTGCAAATTGACAATCGCCTCTGCTAATGCCAGCGTACTCCGGGCATCAACCAAGCCACTCACCTTTACTCGGAGACCTCCAGACATACCACAACTGCCTCTCCCCCTCAGACATACCACAACTGCCTCTCCCCCTCATACTTCTCCGGCTGAACCAATGCAGATTGGGTGCTACCATTTTTCTACTGAGGAACGCAACCGCCGGATTCTCTACTGTGGCGGGGCAGACCATCTACGAGCAGAATGCAAGCTCCGGTTAAACGGGGGGACCCGTCAGTCAAAGTGAGTACGCTGACGGGTCCGGAACTTTCTCCACCATCACGTCTTTCCATTCCAGTGACCTTCTACCTACCTGGTGTCACTCTCGAGGTATCAGCCCTAGTGGATTCTGGTGCTGAGACTAATCTCATCTACCTGTATTTCACCCGTAAAGCGGGTTTTATTTTTGAGGCCCTGTCTAGCCCCATCTATCTCCTATCTCGGGCTATCTCCTTGGATGGTAAGACCCTAGCTCACATCACTTACACGACCTTACCGGTTTGCATTGACACGGCGGGTAACCATATGGTCAATCAGATTGTCTGTCATCCAGTCTTCCCGTTCTTCAGTGGTGCTTGGTTTTCCATGGCTACAACAACACACTCCCATATTCGACTGGAGAAATAACACCTAAATCCAGTGGAGTGAGCAATGCCATGCCCGCAGCCACGTCTTATCTCCTCCTGTTTCAGTTTCGCCTCATATCGACCTCACCATTATTCCCCCCCGAATATCACCACCTACAGGAAGTATTCGATAAGGAGCATTTTAAGTCCCTGTCGCCTCACCGACCATGATTGCGCCATTGACCTGCTCCCCGGGGCTCCCCTGCCTTCTATACGCCAGTATTCCCTTATCCGTCCATCCTCTTCGCCTCTCGGAGCGGATTTCTTCTTTGTAGAAAAGAAAGACGGCACTCTAAGGCCCTGTGTTGATTACCGTGGTCTCAATGCGATAACGGTAAGAAACAAGTATCCTCTCTCTCTTATCTCCATATGTCCAATATGTTTGAGGCAATTCTCCGCGCCAAGGTATTTACTAAACTGGACCTACGTAATGCATACCATCTTTTCTACATCCGGGAGGGGGATGAATTGAAGACGGCTTTTAACACCCCCAGTGGCCACTTTGAGTATCCCTTTAACGTCCACATTTTCAGTAACTATATCTTATTGAAAAAGTTGTTAAACTTAAAACAACCTGATTATGTTACACATACCCGCTCACGCTCCGCGTCTCTCTCACCGCTCCGCGCACACCCACTTCTTCACATACACATTTACGCCCCTCGCCTCCACGCGCCGCTCCGCACACACCCACTTCTCCATGTACACATACATGCCCCTCTCCTCCATGCGCCGCTCCACACAAGCCCATTTACACACCTGCCGCTCATTCACCACATCACCGAACACCCGCTCCTGATTATTAGTGTCAGGTGCTTCCCATCAACTGGAGGGACTTCTTAAGCCGCCGTCCCGGACGCCTCGAGGCAGAGTTTTTTGATTCGGGTTTGATCTGTTCTCCGAGGTTGGTTCAGAGAGCGCCGGTACTCGGCAGCGAGACAGAACTCTGACATAAAACTGCCAACAATAAGGCCGTGGATGAAGCCCACGAAAGAGGTTCTACAGGCGCAGGGATGCGCCCTGATGGAGCTCCAGAGCGGTCTGGGTGTGATGACCAGAGCGATCCAGACCCTGATGGGACGACTAACTGAGCCGGAGCGCGGCGGCTCCGGCTCTGGGATCACTGGCTCTCCACCGACACCATCACCACCCCCATCGGACTCCGACGTGCCTCCCCCACCCACCGCTGCCCCGTACAACCTCTCTGAGCCCGAACGCTACGATGGTAGTCCGGAGGGGTGCCGCTGCTTCCTTATGCAGTGCGCGCACTATTTCCAGAGCCACCCAAGATCCAGCGAGGTGGACAAGATCTCCCTGGTGATCTTCCTGGTGACCTGGCTGACGGGCAGGGCTAGCGAGTGGGCGACCGCCATCTGGGAGGCACAGGGTCCCGAGTGCTGGTCATTTGCTGCTTTTCATGAGGCATTCCACATAGCCTTCGCGTCGCAGGCGGACGTGCAATACTTTGTACGTTCATGTTCCACCTGTGCCGCCTGTAAGACCCCTCGAGTGCTTCCGGCTGGTAAGCTCTGCCCGCTGCCGTTGCCGGAGCAGCCGTGGTTCCACATAGCCCTGGACTTCGTGACCGGTCTCCCCTCGTCCAATGGGAACACCACCATCATTTCGGTCTTCGATCGGTTCTCCCGGGCGATTAAACTTTTTCCCCTTAAGGGACTGCCTTCGGCATTTGAGATGGCCGAACTCCTATTCTCTGGGGTGTTCACCTCGTTTGGGATTCCGGAGGTCATCCTCTTGGATAGAGGCCCCCAATTCACATCAGACATGTGGAAGGCTTTTTGCGAAAGGCTGGGGTCCTCTGTCAGTCTCTCCTCAGGGTTCCACCCCCAAACTAATGGGGCCTGTGAACGTTCCCACCAAGAGACAAACAAATTTCTCCATATTTACATACACCGCAATCCATCTGATTGGCCCCGTTACCTCCCCTGGGCAGAGATCGCCCAGAACTCGCTGCACCACTTAGCCACTGGCCTCACCCCATTCCAATGTGTTCTGGGTTATTAGCCGCCCTTTGCAGCTTGGGATGGGGAGGAGTCGGACACCCTGGCTGTGGCTGCCTGGTTTTGGCGCAGCGAGGAGGTATGGGCCCAGGTCTATCAGCAGGTTGAGGCGGTTATACGGAGATACAAAAGCTTCGCGGACTGCTCTCGGGGTGACACTCCGCGGTTTAGAGTGGGCGACATGGTCTGGCTCAGTACCCGGGATATCAGGTGTCGTCGGGGTACGCGTGAGCTCCTTCCCCGGTTTTTCGGCCCATACCGGCTGGAAGCCGTCGTTATTGAGGTAGTCATACGCCATCAGCTCCCATGCCATCCTGCGGGTCCCCTTGATACCAATTGGAGAGAGTCAAACAGAGAGCCAGATGAGAAGCAGGATTCCAACATCTACTTGGTTGCCTCTCTGTTGGACTCCCGCCGGCGCCAGGGCAAGGTGCAGTATTCTGTCGATTGGGAGGGTTTCGGACCTGAGGAGAGGAGCTGGGTTCCGGCGGGATCACCCTGACCGGCCCGCCCCATGGCCTAGAGGTCGGCTGCCCCGCAAAAGTCTCGACGGGTCTCTTCTCAGGGTGAGCCACCTTTTTCTGGGATGGGGGGGGGCGTTATGTCACATACCCGCTCAAGCTCTGCGTCTCCTCTCACCGCTCTGCACACACCCACTTCTTCACATACACATTCACGCCTCTCCACCTCCATGCGCCGCTCCGCACACACCCACTTCTCCATGTACACATACACGCCCCTCTCCTCCACGCGCCACTCCACACACGCCCATTTACACAGTTGCTGTTCATTCCCCGCATCACCGATCTCCTGATTATTAGTTTCAGGTGCTTCTTATAGGCTAGAGGGGCTTTTTAAGCCGCCGTCCTGTACTCCTCGGTGCAGAGTTTTTTGGTTCCGGTTTGATCTGTTCTCCGAGGTTGGTTCAGAGCACGCCGAGTACATCTAGCGACGCAACGTGCTTTTGCTACGCTAACCGGCTGCCTCTTCCCAGGAATGCGAACCCCTGACGTAAGAGTCTCGGCTTTCCCGACTCTTACGCCCCTGCCTCCTTTGCGCTCCTTGCTGCATCCGCACAGGCTCGGACGTGAGCCACGGCACCTGGTGAAGTCTGCACGCTCCTTTTTGTTGTTTTTGTGGACATTCCTCGTTTGTGGGGTGCTCCCCCACTACTCTCACAAGAGATATAATAAACTCTGTTTTGTTCTAAAGTACCTTAAGTTTCCTACGGCAGCGGGACAGAACTCTGACAGATTGTGCCACATTGCCCATTTGGCAGAGATATGTTATGCAAGAAAAATCCACTGGGGGTCACCGTGTCTATAGTATGTATAGTATGACGTTTCAGTTCACCTCGATACACAAAGTCGACAACTAGCAAAACAAGCCACACATTCTGATGTTTTTTTCGAAGGTAAGCACATTTTCTGTGCACATTGTAAGAGGCTTTAAGAGCCAGAATTATGTAACTTTTAACTACATAAATATGTTTTATAAGGGTCAAATAATGTTTGAAAAACACAAAAAGGTGACCAAAAGGTTGAGATGGCTGTTTATGGTAAAAGTAGATATGCTTAGCTATAGTAATTAGAACCAACTTCTTGCTTTGAATTAAAAATGTCATTTTATTATTTTTACTATTTAGATGGACACACAAATATTTTATGGTTCAAGACCATGTTCTGTCCTTGCCCTCATTCCAGAAAATCCTCACGAGTCTGATATTAGTGATGATGAACAAATAGAGGATCCTGCTTATCTGCCCATACAAGCAGAAGATTCTGATGAAACATCTATTGAGTCCAAGGATGATGAGGACCCCTTAAACCGCCACCCCTTAAGAAAAAGATGAAAGAGAAAAACTCCCTAAAAACAATTTCCATAGAGGAGCCAGAGGACACCAGTAACACTACTTCACCCCTAGGCCTAAACAAAGGCAGGAAGAGAATCTGGAAACATGATGACATTGAGACATTCCAGGTTCCTGATTTAAGATTTCAGCACCCTGATGCTGTAAAGACACCATTCCAGTACTTTAAAACACTCTTCACTAACAAGATGATTGAACATATTGTGCAACAGACCAATCTGTATTCTGCTCAAGAGTTGGGGGATCCAATAAAAACTACTCTACAAAGTATTAAAAAGTTTTTGGCAATGCTACTCTTCATGGGGGTTTTTAGCTTTCCATCTACTGAAGACTACTGGCACCATGGGTCACGATTCAGCATCATAGTTGATATCATGCAACATAAAAGATTCAGGCTGTTACGTCGGTTCATTCATTTTAATGACAACCAACAGTGGGATAGCACTCCAGATCTATTTTTTAAAACCCACCCCTTTTTTGAGATGCTTCGTGAGCAGTACATCCTAATTCCATCTACATACAAACAAAGAATTGATGAGGTGATGGTGGCATATAAAGGCACAAGGGCTGGCACTCTTTACCAGTATATTGCCAACAAACCAGACAAGTGGGGCTTTAAATTGTTCTGCTGAGCCATTTCATCTGGAATCATCCATGACCTACTGCTCTATCAAGGGGCATCTACATTACAATATTGCCCTAAGTGAGCAGGAGTAAGAGCTGACTCTCGGGGCCAAACTGGTGACAGTTTTGTGTAAAACCAACCACAGCTGTTAGTTGTCTTCTGTGACTACTTCACCAGTGTTAAGATGATCCAGAATCTACATGCAAACTGGTGCCAACATGGGTGCCAAATGCATCGGCACGGTCCGATCAAACCGTGTCAGTGAAATACCCTTGATTACAGACCAACAGCTAAGAAAGAAAGGATGTGGAGCTTTCGATTATAGGTCTTCTGATGGTGTGATTGCAGTAAAATGGTTTGTCAATAAATGCATCAACTTGCTGCTTGTGGGCTTGTGGGATCACACCTATTTCCACTGTCAAAAGGTGGAGCAAAGTTGACAAGACAAAGATCTCTGTCCCTTGTCCATCACTTATCCAAGCCTACAATGAGCATATTGGAGGCATTGATCTTTCTGACATGCTGGTGCACATGTATAAGACCCCTGCAAAGTCAAGGCAACGGTACTTACCACTGTTTGGATACATTCTTGACCTGTGCATCTCAAACTCCTGGTTTGTCTACAAGAGAGACTGTGACCTACTAAATGAGAAACCACTGCCTCTCAAAAGGTTCCGCCTGGCAGTCACCCACACTTTGAAACAAGTCAACAAAACAGCATCCAAAATTGGCCGACCATCATATTCTTGTCCACTACTAATATCTGAAAAACAAACAATAAGTTCCAAGATCCACACCACCACAACTAGATGTGCATTATGACAACTGTGGGCACATGCCGCTTCACAATGTCAAGCGTGGGCGGTGCAACTTCCGTCCAAAGGGTGTGTCAAGATGGAAGTGTGAGAAATGCAATGTTTTCTTGTGTCTTAATACAAACCAACAATGCTTCATAGCATACCACAAAAAATAAACTGGATCCAATGCTGAAAATCTATTTAAATAATTATTTATTTCTTTATGTTTATTTATAAGAGTATTTAAATAAAGTCACAAAAGTTAACAAAGTGTCAGGGTTGGGAGTGCTAGGCCACTCCCCCCTGTTTTTTCAGTTCGGGATTTGGCCGTTCGGGGTTCCCCTAGGTAGGGTTCATCCCCTAGAGCTGGGATTGGGTCCTACCTAATCACATGTGGCCTGCTGACTACACTTAAAGCACGCATGCGCCCTGAGTCAGCAGGCCAGCATTACATGCTGTATACCTATGTTACGTTTGGGTTTGTTTCGGTTCTGTTTTGGGTTTTTGCTTTTTCTCCCGGCACGTTCCATGCTTTCAGCGGCGTTCACGCTGTTCCGCGAATAAAGACCTTTTTTGCCGCTTACCTGGTTGCCTGGCTCGCTCTTTCGCTCTGCGAACACCTCACCCAGCGCAGGGAAGCGCAGCGCCTCTGTTGGACGGACGGCGTTTTTGTAACACAAAATTTGCATGTTAAACCCACGCAGACACGGGGAGAACATGGAAACTCCACCCAGATGGGGATTCGAACCAGGAATCCCTAGTGCTGAGAGGCAAACGTGCTAACCACTTAGCCACCCAAGTTAAAAAGTTGAAAAATATATTTAATATTTAAGGTTATGTTTTGAAAATGTAGCAAAAAGACTGAAGTATGTATTTTATTTTTAAGGTTAAGGTTTAAAGATTTGCAAAATATAAATGCACTATGACTGTAAATTAAGTATTTTAGTTTTGATTAAAGGCTAATGCACTATGGTCAACTTTTGTATTAATATATTTTAAATAATTTGTTCATTGATAGAATTTTTTTTTTTTATTATTTAAGAAAAAGCTAGGCAGCTACAGTTACAGAATTTTATGCACAATGCTATTTATTGTATAAATATAAAACTATGCAAAAAGATTTGATTCAGGAACCTAAAAAGAATTTTAGTTTTAAATGTTCTATTTGTTTACATTGTCGTTTCATCTTGTCAATCACATAATTTAAACAAAATTTATAGACCATCTGAACTGAAAAATCGTTTCTGAATTGAATCGTGTTTATATATTCAAATATATTAAAAATAAAATGGATCACTATATATTTTTTTTTTACTATACTATTTTTTAGCTAATATATTGCAGTATATTTTAAGGTGGTCCAAGTCAAATTCTTTCGATTACCCATGGTTGGAATTAGAACAAACATTTTGTGGGAAATTGAAAATCTCTGACTTACCTTTCATTAGCTCTATTATTAAATGTTATAACTGTTTTAAAAGCCTTAACATTAAGACCAGTCTGACTGCCTGGTGGGAATTTTTAAAACTAGCCAAGTCCTCACTAATCCCATGTAAAATGACCGCTATTTGGAACAATCCAGATATATGTCATGCAAAGGCAGTACTGAATTTCACATAATGGCCAGAGAAAGGAATAATAATAATTTAGAACATGTTATTTATGAGGGGACCTTTATGTCATTTGAAGATCTTATTTCTAAATATGGGATTAGCAGTAGCAAATTTCCCGAATATCAGCAATCCATCATTCAGACAAAATTCAAACTAAATAAGCTTAAATGGGAAACTGCAGTACTGATAACAGATTTTCTAAATATCAATAATCCTAATCTCCTGTCAAAAATATATAACTTATTATTAAAAATTGATGACTCCATTTGCCTCCCCGTTCATTCATTCATTATCTTCCACTTTAACCTATATTAGGGTCGCAGGGGGGTGTCCCCATGCCCATCCAGGGGAGAACGTTTGAGGCGTTGGGGAGATACACCCAGGACATGGCACCAATCTATCGCTGGGCACACACTCACACACACAGACACACTATATGGGGCAATTTGGAGAACTAAATTGACCTTGATCCATGTTTTTGGACTGTGGGAGGAAACCGGAAAACCCGGAGAAAATCCATGCAGACACGAGGAGAACATGTAAACTCCACCCAGATGGGGATACAAACCGGGAATCCCTAGTATTGTAATTATTATTATTATTATTGTTATTATTATTGTTATTATTATAGTTATTATGTTACAAAAGCACCGTCCGTCCAACGGAGGTGCTGCGCATCCCTGCCCAGGGTGAGGTATTCGCGGAGATCATAAGCGAGCCAGGCGACCAGGTAAGCAGCAGAAAAGTGTTTAATAAATGAAACGCAAAAACCAAAATCGAACCGAAACGACACGCCAACGCGACGCCAAAACAAAACATAGCATAATCAAACCCAAACGTTACATTAGTAATGCTGGCCTGCTGACTCAGGGCGCATGCATGTGACTAGGTAGGACCCAATCCCAGCTCTCGGGGATGGGCCCTACCTACGGGAACCCCGAACAGCCAAATCCCAAAATAAGGAAATCGGTGGAGTGGCATAGCCCTCCCAAGCCTGACATATTATAATTATTAGTTTTTTTTAAATTATTATATTTATTATTATTATTACTATTATTACTATTATTATTATTATTATTAATATATTAATTAGGGTGGCACAGTGGCTTAGTGTTTAGCACGTTAGCCTCTCAGCACTAGGGATTCCCAGTTCAAATCCCCATCTGGGTGGAGTTTCCATGTTCTCCCCGTGTCCGCGTGGGTTTCCTCTGGGTTCTCCGGTTTCCTCCCACAGTCCAAAAACATGGATCAAGGTCAATTGAATTCTCCAAATTGCCCCATATAAAACGTTCTCCCCTGGATGGGCATGGAGACCCCCCCCCCCCCGACCCTAATAGAGGATAAAGTGGAAGATAATGAATGAATGAATGAATTTAATATTTATTATTATTATTATTATTATTATTATTGTTATATTTCTTCTTCTTCTTCTTCTTCTTCTTCTTCTTATTATTATTATTATAATAATAATAATAATAATTATTATTATTATTATTATTATTATTATTGTTGTTGTTGTTGTTAATATAATAATAATAATAATAATAATAATAATAATAATAATAATAATAATAATAATAATAATAATAATAATAATAAATATTTATTATAATTATTATTACTATTGTTGTTATTATTATTATTATTATTATTATTCATTCATTCATTATCTCCCGCTTTATCCTATATTGGGGTCACGGTGGGGTTCCCCATGCCCATCCAGGGGAGGTTTCGGACACTGGGCAGATAGACCCAGGACAGGGCGCCAATCCATTGCTGGGCACACACTCACACACACACACACACACACTCTATATGGGGCAATTTAATTTGGAGAATTCAATTGACTTGATCCATGTTTTTGGACTGTGGGAGGAAACCGGAGAACCCAGAGGAAACCCACGCAGATACGGGGAGAACATGGAAACTCCACCCAGATGGGGATTCGAACCGGGAATCCCTAGCGCTGAGAGGCGATTGTGCTAACCACTAAGCCACTGTGCCACCCGGTATTATTATTGTTATTGTTATTATTATTATTATAATCTAAATTGTGTCTTGCAGGTTCAGTATTGTTGGCTGGGATTTGTTTTTATACTGTGTGTCAGAGTCCACCACCCAAAAAACAGAACAAAGATGGATGCTGTCAGTTTAATTCATATCATAAAGATCTTTAAAGAACAGTGAAAACATCGTGCATATCATCAGAACCTCAGAACTTTGGAACTAAGACTGCACTGCTTTTGTTAATGTTCTGAGTACAATTTGCCTCTTCCTGTTCTGCTGATTACAGAGGTCGGTTCCGCAGCAGTTCATACCTTTCATACAGGACGTTGCACGGATGCATCCAGTATCAAACCCTGAGAACCCGGGGGTTGGTGATGACATCATCAGAAGAAGCTCCACTCACCTTCCATCAGGAGCAGGGCAAGAACCAGGGTCAGCAGTAGAACCTTCATCATTCTGGAACATACAGGGTGAAGAACGTTAGCTCTGGAGAACAGTTCCTATGTCAAGTTCAGAAGTTCCAGATCATCAGACTCACCTTCAATTCTAGACTCTCACACCGTCGTGAATGTTCCTCTCTCGCAGAAGGTCTGAGTTCCACCACTTCATCTTGGTTCCTTATAGAACCCTGAAAGCTCTCTCCACCTTCAGGATCATGTGACCTCGTCATCTGTTTACATTTAGAATTAACATCCTGCTCTCGGAACCAACCACATAATTATGGAAACGTTGTACTTTGAGGTCAGTCCACCTGCTAATAGAACTCCAATGTTCTGTGACTGTCAGAAAGCATGTTCTCCTCCTGGATGAACTTAATTTAGTTTATTTTCTGTGTTCTTGTTATTAGAACGTGTCGTGTTCTCTACTTTAAGCCTTTGTTTCCACTTTCTGCTGTTTATTGGTTCTCATTTGCTTAGAACTCCTTGGGAGAACATGATCAAGTACCTAAAGAGAGCTGGAACCAGCGATTCAAAGACGCCCCGACCCACGAACGAAGCACGTTAATCAGAACACTGAATCGCTGCAGTAGAACCAGAACATCCACAGTATGCAAAATACCCCCAGGTCATGTGACTCCTGACCAATCAGAGTCAAGAATGAAAAATGCACTCACATAGAACTGAACACATACACACATTCACACACATATATACACGCACACAAACACAAATATACACATACACTGTTAGGATATTTTTGGTTTTTGGAAAAGCAAAAGAATACGCCGATGCAAGATGGCCGTTCTCAACTGGTTTATTGAGAACAAAGAGAATCCTTTCTGAACACCAACAGGAAGTAACGCTGGCCAGCGGTCTGCCCATTCAACTTTCAGGTGCTAAGTACGCCTTCAGGTCTGAGTGAGAGAGAGAGAGCCCACTCAAGGGTTACCTGTATATATTGTTACGTCTAGTTTCCGCCCCTTAACTGACTAAGCCAATTGCAGATTACCCCCCTAGGTTTCAAATCAGCCAATCCCAGCCCAGTATTTTCCAGCGGTGGCAAAATCAGAGGGGCTTTGTTAGTCTTTCGGCCATATTGGGACTCTCATTATGTATAAGAAATTTAAATTTTCTGACAATTCCCCCCTATGGGAGCACCTATATGCTCCCA
Source organism: Corydoras maculifer (assembly GCA_019802435.1). Classification (NCBI taxonomy): domain Eukaryota; kingdom Metazoa; phylum Chordata; class Actinopteri; order Siluriformes; family Callichthyidae; genus Corydoras; species Corydoras maculifer. Next base: position 8,507 of record JAFMOD010001889.1, on the reverse strand, counting down.
TAAATAAATTTTTAATTAAATATTCTACGGCCATAAATTTTAAACTAGACTTTACAAGTTACCATTTCTAAAAATTTGCATGTTATTGTAACTCAATTAACTTAATTTAAAACGGGACTAGATTCCTAGACAAATTTTTATAGGTTAACATAACTGAATGCTGAAGAGGCAGAGCGCTAATTAAGCTACCCCCCTCTAACTACAACCCCTCGTGACGGTGCTCAACTCATTACATGGCCATATAGGCTGAAAACACAACACTGAAAACAAACTTTAATTACACTAATAGAGACCGCGCCTAACGAGACAGTCTCCGTCCCTACACTCACAAACAATATAACAACCCCCTTGCACCACTGTTGCAGAAACTTTCCAGAAGATTCCTCGAGGTTCAGTTCTCCTGGTCAGTATCTGCTTGCTGCATTAGTCCTTTTTTCACAGAGGTTCCTCGTTGGTTCTTGAAGATATTGTCAGTCCTTTCATCGTCGTTGTTGTCCCATTATCGTCGTAGTCCTCTCGTTGTCTTCAATAGCAGCTCTTTCGTCGTCCTCAGCAGTTCTTTCATCGTCATTGGAAAGCAGCACCCTTGTTATCTTCAGTTCCTGAAAGCAGAGTTAGTACCACCTCTATACAACACTAAATAGGTCTGTCGACACCTCCAAAAAAGCATCCTCTCTTTGCCCCAGGGACTGGTCCCTGGTCACACCGAGGATCAGCATCCTCAATGCAGATCCATCCTGTTTACCACTCACTCCTCGGTTCACTACTCCTACAACAAACTTTTCAATCAATGTCCTCAGGCAAGGCACACAACAATATTCACAAACTATTAGGATTGTACATCCAACACTAACCGATACAAACAAACTCACAATTACCTCTTTCCACGATGCGAACATTTTGTCTAACCATTAAGTCCACCTGTTATCAATACCTGAGTTCTCTTTCCTTGGACAATGCTTTCAACCCATCTAACGCTCTAGACACACTCGCATCAGGTGCAGTATTATTCGGAATAAACGTACAGCAAGATGTTCCTATGATTTCATACACACCCCCTTTTTCTGCCAGTAACATATCTAATGCCATTCTATTTTGAATGGCCATTAGGGAAGTTTTGTCTAATTGATCCCTAATGCCTTCAATTGCTTAAATACTAAAATTAACGAATCTCTGTTGATTATAATACAAGTAATTTAATCAATCCACGTTCTTGTTAACCGTAGACCACCAGAATAGAACACTTTCAAATCCTGCAGCTATTTGGTTTCTTGCCTTAAACTCATCCGGCACCCCCTTGGTACCCCATACCATCAATCCAAACAGTTTTGTCGAATGATCCACCCGGCTTCAATTCTCGGCTGTATCGGTGGTGGTCCACATGATTTCCCAGAATGTCTGCAGCGTCGTCAACACTATGCTGTTTATAGATCTTAAAAGGCATGATTAAATACACCAGTGTACATTCTCAATACCACTCACCAACAAGTTGTCTTCTGATCTTCATTACATTTACATTTACATTTAGTCATTTAGCAGACGCTTTTATCCAAAGCGACTTACAAATGAGAACACCACAAGTCAGAAGCTATGAAAAAAAACCAACTATACTGTAAATTCATCAAAGCTGAATGTTATTCGATGCCGCGGCACACGCCCCCCCCCCTCCTTTTATTTATTTATTTATTTATTTATTTATTTATTTATTTATTTTATTTTTTACAACAGGTATTTGACAAAGAGATGTGTCTTCAGTAATTTTTTAAAACTGTTCAGTGATTCTGCCTTACAGACAGATTTGGGAAGAGCATTCCACCATTTTGCAGTGGTGAATGCCATGGACTGAGACTTACCTACTCGGTGAGGTGGAATCGTCAGGCGGCAATCATCGCTGGAGCGAAGAGAACGGGTCGGAGTGTATTTAGGAAAGATGGGGTGAAGGTAGGAGGGGGAGGATCCGGAAATGGTTCTGTATGCTAGAGTCAGTGACTTGAACTGAATGCGAGCAGCTACAGGAAGCCAATGGAGGGAAGTGAGTAAAGGAGTGACATGAGTTCGCTTGGGCTGGTTAAACACAAGTCGGGCTGCAGAGTTTTGAATCAGTTGAAGAGGTCGGATTGTGGAAGCTGGGATACCGGCAAGTAGCGCATTACAATAATCGAGCAGGGATAGAACTAGGGCTTGAACAAGCATTTGGATAGCATGTTCAGTCAAAAAGGGTCTGATCTTCCTTATGTTGTAAAGGAGGAATCTACAGGAACGGGCAGTTTTGATAACATGATCAGAGAGTTTAAGGTGGGAGTCTATTGTGAAGCCAAGGTTCCGGACCGAATCTGTAGGGGAGATTGTGGCGCCATCAATTTGGAAGGTCAGGTCGTGATGGATTGAGGGTTTAGCTGGGATAATGAGAAGCTCTGT
>JAFMOD010001888.1:7476-81908 GCA_019802435.1 Corydoras maculifer | reverse complement strand
ACTCGTCCGGTACCTTTGCTTTGTGGTGTTCCGACACCTTTAATAAATTCCGTTTCCCTACTACCACCTGCGTGCCTGGCTCCCTTCAGCGCGTTAGAGCGCGACGGCTCTGCGCTTCCTATGCGCAGCCACTTTAATCTATAGGTAGGCGAGTGTAACATCACGAAGTGCCAGTCAATTTGGGGAGTCCAGAGCCCAGGTAAGCTTATTTTAAAATTTTTCTTTGCGGGGGCCGTATAGCGTATAGCCTCGTACTCGCGGCGCCCTCCGTCGTGACCGCGAGTGCGCCGCTATGCGCAGCCCGAGTCCCGGAGCCGTAAGGACGGCTCCGACACTGATTTCGGAGTGGTATGACTCCGATGATGAGTTTATGTGGAGGTACGGTTATGAAGCGCTCCGCGCTGAGGATCGCCTCGATCTGGTAGAGGTGTCCGATGATGAGGCGGGCGAGTCATACCTGTATGGGCATATTTTGCCCATACGAACCCTCCTGAACTCTGAGGAGTTCTGGACGGATAGCCCAGTCCAGTTTGTAAAGCCCCCCGTCGTGAGATCCAGACGAAGTTCGCCGGATCGCGCTGTGTCTGGGTCGCGTTACGAGGGGGCAGTACTGGAGTTACTGCTTGTGTCCGTTAATGTGGAGGAGTGTGCCGGTAATTGGGTCCACCCAGCGTGCGTGCCCGCCGAGGTCCACCCGGCGCTCGCCGCCCAGTCCGTTGTCCAGGGGCCGCTCGCCGCCCAGCCCGAGGCCCAGGGGCCGCACGCCGTCCAGCCGGAGGCCCAGGGGCCGCACGCCGCCCAGCCCGAGGCCCAGGAGCCGCACGCCGCCCAGCCCGAGGCCCAGGGGCCGCACGCCGCCCAGCCTAGGGCATCTGTTCTATGTTTGTTCATTTACGTTCATTGACGGTATTTAATATAATTATCATCTCTTTCTGTTCATTGGTTGTGTTGTGCACGTGGTCGGATATCATTTGTATTTATTTCCTTCGTTCCCTGTCCTCCGTCTACTTCGTAATTAAGCTTATGTTCACTCGTCCGGTACCTTTGCTTTGTGGTGTTCCGACACCTTTAATAAATTCTGTTTCCCTGCTACCTGCGTGCCTGGCTCCCTTCAGCGCGTTAGAGCACGACGGCTCTGCGCTTCCTATGCGCAGCCGCTTTAATCTATAGGTAGACGAGTGTAACAGATATTATTTGGTGGATAATTCTCAGCACCGCAGTGACAGTAACATTGTAGTGCTGTGTTAATGTCTTAATGCTGGTATAAGTGGACATAGCACTGCAATGCTTTGAAACACTATCTGCTCACTGTACAGCTTTCGTGACTGAACATGCGGTGGTCCTGATCATAAAATAACAGAGTAAAGGAAACTAACAAAGTACGTAGAAAATCAAATGGACTACAGTCTGTAATTGTAGAACTACAAAGTTCATCTGTATATGAGAAGTGGAACTGATATAATAAATAATGAGTGTAGAAATAAGGATGTGTAGTTAATAAAGTGGCCGGTTAGTGTATGGTCTGCATTACGTGATATGCATAAGTTTTATTATTTAATCTGCTTCAATTTACATGACCACATGCACTACCTGTCACACACACAAAAATTAATATTCAAAGCTGTGGTGTCATTTTACTGCCAAAAGTCTAGAGCACATATTTTGAATGCAAGAGCATGGTTCACACAGCACTCTGCCATTTTCTTTACTTGCATGCAAAATACAGTGGCATGCAAAAGATCGCACAAACCATGTTTCTTTATACAGAACATAAAAAAACATGACACATTTCTCAATCTATTTTAAAAACTACATTTTCTTTCAATTATTTATTAGTTACAGTATTACAAAGGAAAATGATGTGAAACAAACTTCTGAGTAACTCTATGTGGTTGGTACTTTGTGTTTATTTCCTTGCAAAAGATGCTAGTTCTGTGAATGTCATGCATCTTGAAATCATTCCTTTTTCATGATCTAACCATAGAATTTTAAAGATACATAGGTCAGGGGTTAGTAAGGGCAATGTATTATCACCTCTTGAGGTAGTCCATTGCTAACGTTAATGTGTTTATAATTATTGTTTTGTTGTAGAAGCCTGTTTCCTACCTATTTTCTTAATTATTTACTTGTATTATGTTCCTTGCGCTTGCAACACAAACTCAATGCATGATTGATCATAATATCTATCACCTAACACTTCCTGATCCATGTTGTTAGCATGCATGTCATCCAATTCCTCTCACCACCACACGTGGTCATGGGCTCAGTACAAGGCATACACAGTATGCACAGTAATACTGTAGTCATGCAGTGGTGCTGTAATTGCTCTCTCACCTTTTTTCTCACTTTTTTCTTGCAGGTGGTCCTCATGGCCAGATTATCTATACGTTGCAGAGGGTCTCAGCACAGTCTGTACCAGTCTCACTGCATCAGTTCCAGTAGGTTTCTCTTTGTTTATAATTATTTTACAAAATTATTTACTAGTAGAAGGAGCACATGCTCACCAAGATGCATACGTTTTAAGAATCGCATAAATCCAAAATGGGTGTCACTATTGGCATAGTGGTTAGCATATCCGCCCTCTCAGCGCTGGGGATCCGGGTTCAATTCTCAATCTGGGCGGAGTTTCCATGTGCTCCCCGTATATATATAGTGTGTGTGTGTGTGAGAGTGAACAGTGATGGATTGGCACCTTGTCCTGGATTAATCTGCCCAGCTACTGAAACATTCCCTAGATAGGCATTAATCATAATTTTAATGGTGTTCTATTTTATGTAGCTGTGTCTATGGTTCATCGGAGTCAATCATAATGTCACCTGGTGACTTGTTTTCAAATAGCATCAGGTTTATTTTTCTGATCCTATATGCACATGTCAGATTATGAATCTTGTGCTGGAGATACCCAAAAGATGGCTTTTTCATTGATGCCATATTTGTGCTGTTTTCACTACACAGTAGAACAGCATCACCACTCCACTGCCTGTAAAATCTTCCTGTAGACCAAATAAGGCGTTTTTACCTTCCTAGCAACCAGTGGCAGCTGGTGCTAAAAAAAACTGAGGGGGGGCGCAAAGAAACAAAACAAAAAAAATTAAAAACAAACAAAAAATATATTTTTAAAAATAGCTTTATTTAAACATGAATTTTGCCTTTCTTCCTTCTGGCCTGCAAATTTCTCAATAACCCATCCATCCTTCCATCCATTATCTTCCGCTTGTCCCGGGTTCGGGTCTAGGTGGCAGCAACCGAAGCAGGGAGACCCAGACCTCCTTCGCCCCAGCCACCTCCACCAGCTCAACTGGGGGACCCCAAGGCGTTCCCAGACCAGCTAAGAGATATAATCCCTCCAGCGTGTCCTGGGTCTTCCCCCGGGGTGTCCTCCCAGCTGGACTTGCCTGAAACACCTCCCTAGGAAGGCGCTCAGGACTGGTAAATCGAGAGACTTGCTTTATGGCTTAGCTCCTTCTTCACCACAACAGACCGGTATAGGGTCGGCATCACTGCTGACCCTGCGCCGATCCGTCTGTCAATCTCACGTCCCATCTTACCATCACTTGTAAACAAGACCCCGAGATACTTAAACTCCTCCACTTGAGGCAAGATCTGATCCCTGACCCAGAGAGGACTCTATACCCTTTCCGACTCACCATGGCCTCAGATTTGGAGGTGCTGATTCTCATCCCAGCCGCTTCACACTCGGCTGCGAACCAATCCAGTAAGAGCTGAAGTTCACAGCCTGATGATGCTAACAGGACCACATCGTCTGCAAACAGCAGCGACGTGATCCTCAGATCACCAAACCGGACACCCTTCATTCCCTGGCCGAGCTTAGAATTTCTGTCCATATAAATTATGAACAGAACCGGTAACAAATGACAGCCCTGACGGAGTCCAACCCTCACTGAAAACAAGTCAGACTTACTGCCGTCTCCAGGACCCCCCCCACAGACTCCAAGAAGGCTGGTTACTCTGAACTGCCGTTTGGTGCATAACCGCAGACAACAGTCAGTACCCGTTCCCCAACCCGAAGGCTTAGGGAAGTTACCCTCTCGTCCACCGGAGAAAACCCCAACATGCACGCGTCAAGCCGGGGGTCCTTGAGAAAGCCCACACCTGCCCAACACCTCTCGCCAAGGACAACTCCAGAAAAGAACAGAGGCCTCTCCAGCCCCTCTCAAGGAGATTGGACCCAGAACCTGATCTGTGTGTTGAGGTGAGCCCGACTATATCTAGCCGGTATCTCTCAGCTCCTTCCCCGTCTGTGAAGTGACGTTCCAATTTCCGAAAACCAATTTCAGCAACCAAGGATCGCTACGCCCAGGCCCACACCTCTGGCCACTGCTCGATCAACACTGCACCGAACCCCTATTACTACCCCCCCCCCCCACAGGTGGTGAGCCCATTTAAGGGGGAACCCATGCAGCTCCTTCGGGCTGGGCCCGGCTGGGCACCATGGGAACGTGCCTGACCACCAGACGCTAGCAGACGAATCCCATCCTCAGGCCTGGCTCCAGGATGGGGCCTTGATAACCCTACTTCGGGCAGGGTGCACTTGTTTCTGATCTTGCTGTTCATAGGGTTTTTTGGACCACTTTTTGTCTGCCCCTTCACATAGGACCAATTTGCCTTGGGAGACCCTGCCAGGGGCTTTTTGCTCCAGACAACATAGCTCCTAAGATCATTCAAGCACACAAACTCCTCCAACACGATAAGGTGGTGATCCAAAGAGGAGCTTTCTCAATAACATTCCTGTTAAATTCAGTCATCTCTATGACTAGTATTTTCTGAAATGACAACATGGTTAATGCATTCAGCCTGTCCTGAGACATTGAGTCTCGATCAATTGCCTGCTGCTGTATTTGTAAATTGGGATGATCCGGTCCAAGCTCTTTATCCTCTTTTTTCTTTAATTTTTTTGTAAAGACAAAACTGAATTTTCTTTTATTATTAAGCTACTCCAGTCTGCAAACGTTAAGGGTGAGTCAAACTAATGAACCGCCCCTGAGTTAATGAGTCAATTTGAGAATTGTCCAATCACACAATGCCTAAATAAAATTTACCAGTATTAAAACACTACCAATATTGATGCACTAGAATGGGTGTGGCTGCACCCCGTGAAAAAATACCAATGAAATACCCTGAAAAATACTATGTGCACCCCGCACAAGTGTGCACAATGGGAGCAATTTCATGTATTTATTTATTATTTTAATAAATTCTAACATGTCTATTAGACACACAATAAAAAAAACATACATTTCTCATTAACTAATTTGCAGTTCATAATTAATTCAGTTTAATATCTGAACAATTTTAAGGGGGCAGCGCCCCAGCACCCCCTATGGACCAGCCGCCACTGCTAGCAACCTTAAGAGCAATTCAGTAGGAAAGTTTAATTGGACTTCCAGATTTGGACTCAACCTTTCTGAAATAAAAACTATAAAGAGTTACTTAAAATGCATTGGTATCTCATAATCATATAGTATTGTTTCCTCAAAGCTTAAAGTTTTTGCTACTTTTGTTAGAGGATTCAGTGCCTGTTGATTGATGGGAAAATGTTTGGGGAGGCAGAGTGGCCTCTATAATAATGTCTGTCAACAGGAAATAGACCTATGTGCTAATTATTTTCTGCAACCTTAAGATAAAAGTTATCTAATAGCTGTTTTTACGTAAACTTGCTTTAATATTGCTTGTTTTTTCATTTTCTATTGTTTTATATACTATATAAAAATATTACATTGATTATTTCAAATTAGATGTTTCACCTTTGTATCTTCTGAAAACTCATTCATTCATTCATTCATTATCTCCCGCTTATCCTCTACTAGGGTCGCGGTGGGGTTCCCCATGCCCATCCAGGGGAGAACGTCTCAGGCGCTGGGCAGATAGACCCAAGACAGGGCGCCAATCCATCGCTGGGCACACACTCACTCACACAGACACACTCTATAGGGGGCAATTTTGAGAATTCAATTAACTTGTTCCATGTTTTTGGACTGTGGGAAGGAAACCGGAGAACCCGGAGGAAACCCACGCAGACACGGGGAGAACATGGAGACTCCACCCAGATGGGGATTCGAACCAGGAATCCCTAGCGCTGCTAACGTGCTAACCACTAAGCCACCGTGCCGCCCCTTCTGAAAACTATTGAACATTTTACTCTTTTAATTATTCATAGTAAAATTTTGATCGTGGGTACTCACACTTACAAGCCACTGTTAACTGGATGTACTGTTCACACGAAGGATAATATAAAATATGTACAATATGTTATGTTGAGGCTGGAGTACAGCGACGCTAACGGGGAAATGCAGAGTCAACCGAGATGGATGGTAATTAGCGATAATTAATGCACCTGCTGGCAGCTCCTCTGATGAACCCGTGCAGCTTTTGTGAGCTGGAATATCTCAAGCCAGCAACTGTGTTAAATGTGCTTTTAAAACATTAATTTCATAGTTTTGGAAATCCTCTATCTGATCTTTTTTTTGTTCTCAACCACTGAGACACATAAATTCTGCATACACATTTATTGCTCAGAGTGATCATTATAAACAGCCAGACACTTCTGATTTTGACAAACTACTGAACATTTTTAAGTAAATTCAAGCTTTATTTATTTACAAGGTTAGTTGGGGACTTATCCAGCTTGGGCAGCATCAACAGAGTGAAACTCCAATGTAGAGATTTTATCTGGTGTTCATGTTCCAAAAAAAAAAAAAAAAAAACAGATTCAGTACAGTGTCATCAGTGATCACTTTGCCTGCCATTAAAGACAATTTCTATGCTACAGTATGTTACAGATTACTGGCGAAATTCAATTGCATAGATAACTACTAATAAAATATGCGGCACGGTGGCTTAGTGGTTAGCACGTTCGCCTCTCAGCGCTGGGGATTCCCGGTTCGATCCCCATCTGGGTGGAGTTTCCATGTTCTCCCCGTGTTTGCGTGGGTTTCCTCCGGGTTCTCCGGTTTCCTCCCACAGTCCAAAAACATGGATCAAGATAATTGAATTCTCAAAATTGCCCCATATAGAGTGTGTCTGTGTGAGTGAGTGTGTGCCCAGCGATGGATTGGCGCCCTGTCCTGGGTCTATCTGCCCAGCGCCCGAGACGTTCTCCCCTGGATGGGCATGGGGGACCCCACCGCGCCCCTAATAGAGGATAAGCGGGAGATAATGAATGAATGAATGAACTACTAATAAAAGTACTTTTTTGAGTACATTTGTATGTGTATACTTTAACTCGGGTTGTCTCTGCTTTGCTCTAAAACTATTTAAATCAAGTCAAGTAATTTATTTATATAGCGCTTTTCACAACAGTACATTGTCACAAAACAGCTTTACAGAATATAAAGCCCTTAAACCCCCAAAGAGCAAGCTGAAGCGACAGTGGCAAGAAGAAAATCCCTTTTATGTTGTTGTTCAAGGAAGAAACCTTGGGAGGACCAAGACTCAGTGGGGGACTCATCCTCCTTGAGCGGCCAGGCAGCAACAACAATGTACAGATATTAAACAAATGGAAAAACTAAAAACTGGAAAACTATATGTGAGTCCATTAGGGGGCGTCCTGCAGGACCACCAGTCCAATTAATATTCAGGTTATTTAGGTGCAATGGAATGTGAATCACTTCCTTGATCCATCTTCTGCTTAACCCTGAGTAAACCACGCAGACACAATGTGATTGATTTATCATAAAATATGTTCTCCAGGACAGTCACTGAATACCATCATCCCAGACATTAAAATTGCTGTGATAAGTGTATGTAGATCTTCATTTGTCATTTACAGTTACTGAAAACCACTTCTCACACAGATAAAATGCAGAACCAGATAACTCATGGCTGCCACACAACTTATGCTGTGTGAATGTTCTAATTTGTAGGGTGTCAAAATGAAAATCGGCAGGTAATGTGACCTTTGTAAATAATCACCAGATGTGGTGTAAGGCAGGCCTTAAATACAGGGCATCATGAAATAGCTTTACCAAGAGTATTTTGGCAAGTGTGTGCACATTTAAACATGTCTTTTACACAAAATCCTCCTCGGATTTGGATCACAATTAATGCTACCTACTGTGTGTCAAGATTCCATACACCAGATTAAAAAATGTATAAAGTGTAAATGTCACTGCTGCACTAAATCCCCTTCACCACATCAGTGTCACTGCACAATTGACAATAAACAATCCACTGCCCAAATTATACCTGTTCTGTGATGCCCCTGACCAACAGAGAACAGTGAACAAACAGGGGACTAACAAAAATGGATAAAAATTATTTCCATACAAAAATTATTTGGATTTGGTGTGCTGCTGAGTAACATAATCTTTATAAAAGTGCACTGCATAAATGCAAAATTGCAGTTGGTGTATCACAACCTTCGTTCTGTGAAAACTGATGCATATCTGCATCACAATTGCTAATTGTCACAACGTCCTTTACTCAGTTTGTTCTTTTAGAGCATTATGCGACTCAGATCCATATCCTGCATTTAGTGTCAACGGTGTCTCTATTTACTGTTATCCTAGTATTTATGCACTAGGTTTTTGTAGGCTTGAAGCAAGGACTTTAACAAGCTGGTCTGGTGTTTTAGTCATTGGACAAAATATCAGAGGTATCAGATCTCACACACAAAAACTCGCTTTATTTTTGAATAATACAGATGAATAGCATTTATGATTAGCATTGTCATTTAAGGGCTGAGAGAAATTTATGAAATAAAATAAACATTTCCTTTGTTTTTAAAAAAAGTAGATGTGTGTAATTGAGTTTACAGTAAGTACAGCATCACTGTAGTGTCTGCTCCACTAATATAAACAAAACACATACTAACACTCCACCAACACCATGTCCATGTCCTGCTAACAATTGTCCACCACTAACATAATACCTGATTATCAGAGAACAAAGACTACTACAGATGAACTACAGTCTGTAATTGTAGAACTATAACTTTTATCTAAATATTAAATGGATAAACTATAAATGAGAATACAAATAAGAAGGTATAATTAATAAAGCAACCATCCATTCATCATCTTCTACTTAATTCTATATGAGGATCGGGGTGGGGGGGGGGTCACATGGCCATTGAGAGGATAACATTTCAGCTGCTGGCCAGATACTCTCATGGCAGGACACCGATCCATCACTGGACACTCACCCACAAAATATATGGGGGCATTAGTGTGAATTTACATTGAATCAATGTTTTTACACTGTGGGAGGAAAAAACGGAGAAAACCTACATGGACACGGAGAAACATGGAAACTATGCCCAGATTGGGATTCAAACCTGCATCCACAGAGCTGAGAGGAGGACACACTAACACACACTTTATATATTAACCAGTTAATATATAAAAAACTCCTTTACTTCTGTTTTGCTTAATAATAATTTAGGCTTGTATATAATATTCGTGTAGCTGGCAATAGAAATTTGTATGCTCTTAGCATTTAAAATAATGATCTTTCAGGTATTGTTTCCAGACCCAGTCAAATGAGTGTGACTGCAAGACCTTTAACATATAACAAAATTGATGTTTGCTATATGTCGTTTTGGTTTGATAATGGGTGGCACTTGGTCTGAAAAGTTTGAGAACCACTGATATATAATAATCCCTCTGGAGTCACATTCCAGAAGAAAATTCTCAAAGTAGCATTGTTATATTTATTTTATTATTTAATATTTTAAAGTCTTTATAAACCTTTCTCACAGCGTTAAACACTTTCTACACGCTCAAACCTATATAATATTAACAACATATATCATATGTTGATAATCAATAGCACATAAACCCCACAATATAGCAAAGAAACACACACCTAGGCCTACAGTAAAGTTACGTCTGCATCAACTGTCAATAATTATTCTATGGCAATAAAAAAATTATTATGTAGAAATGTAGTATAAAGAGCTGTTCAGCTAGATAACTCGTCTAGTCACACATAAAAAATCACCACAATAACCTCATAAACATTATTAAGAAAAATAACACTCTTAAAAAATCCTGATTAAATCCTAATTATTTGTACACAAAATCCATACTCGTTCTTTACCTTACCAAGAATTGTATTAGTTCTGTTAAGAAATCCTTTCTTATTGCAATCGAAACAAATACTGAAAGTTGAGTTGTATTTCTGTAATATGTTTTAATGTCAGACTGAATCATGAGGGCTTGAATACGCTGACGTAACATATGCCTGAGAGAGGACCAACTCAATCTGATCGGTTAAAGCAACAGGTCAATCAACACTCATTTATGCTACTGGGCTTCAGAACTGATAACGGAGACCTTAGGCAGATTATTTAAACCTGGCAACAAATCATGCTGAAATGTGATTCGTTTAGTGTTTTAATAAGAAAACACATGTCCGGAAGCGGGGCTTAGCACGCTGGCTTAGTGGTTAGTACGTTCGCCTCTCAGTGCTAGGGATTCCCGTTTCGAATTCCAATCTTGGTGGAGTTTTGTTCTCCCCGTGTCCACGTGGGTTTCCTCCGGGATCTCCGGTTTCCTCCCACAGTCCAAAGACATGGATTAAGTCAATTAAGTTCTCCAAATTGCCCCATATAGAGTGTGTCTGTGTGGGTGAGTGTGTGCCCAGCGATGGATTGGCTTGGGTGTATCTGCCCAGTGCCTGAAACGTTCTCCCCTGGATGGGCATGGGGATCCCCCTGTGACCCTAGTATATAGGATAAAGTGGAAGATAATGGATAAATGGATGGATGTCTGGAAGCAGCTTAACAAGGGGAAATGCTATGAAAGCAAAGGGACAGATCATTTGGAATTATTTCATTATTTTAATTATTTATTTTTAAAAAATATTTTTAAATTAAATTAAATTATTTAATTATTTTTATATTTTAAGTATTGATGAACAAAATATAATTCACATCAGTCTGTGTTTTAGAAAAGGACTTGAAGGCCCTGACGGCCCACCACTGCTTTATACATATAATATAAAGATGATACAGTAGAGCCACAATAGGTAAACTGCAATACAGAAAGGAATGAATGTAATTTTAACTAATTCAGGTATAACTAATTCTAATTCACACTAATTCTAATAACTAATTCAGAGAAAATAAAATTTTTTGTACCTGATTATTATTCCATTCCTTTTGATCTTTCCACATTTTTAAATATTGATTACTGAGGCTGTTTAAATATGATAGACACGCGGATGATCGGCGATTACTAAATCCTGGCTTAAACTAGTGGGAACAGGATGCAACAGGATTGAAATTTTTGGTTAACTCAAGCAAGGATTACTCAAATATGTGCACCACAAGATCACTCCATGGAATAGACCCCAGGTCCAATTATTGGATGAGCAATTTCATATTATCTTACTTTGTTTTAATCACTTCTGCTCTGAACTTCGCATACTATCGCGATGAACCTGATAAATCTGGTGAGGAATGCAATCAAATTTAGATGTATGTTAACATTGTGTCATTACTTTAGCAATATACCAAATTATTTATTTACAAAGTTTTATCAAGAAAAAAAAGATCCAAGTTTTTTTATTAGTCTTTTGGTGTCTGTGTATTTATCATATGAATTGTAGACTTTTATACTTAAACAGTGTCTCTCTCTGTGTGATTTCACCAACTTAAAATAATTATTTAGCACAACAATCTTCTCATTATGTGTTATACTTCATTGTTAAATGTACATATTACCCTAACAAACATTCTACACTAGCGTTCCTTCTTTTTCTAAAAAGTAGCTTTCTGTCGACCTGCGTTTCTTAAAGTGTGTACTTTGGACTGACAGAGAAGCATGGAACAAATGTATTAACGTCTGAATATCTTTGCAGAATGGAGAAATATTACATAATGCTAATATTGAGGAGACATACCAATGTTTTTTTTTTAAAAGATTAAAATTTAAATTAAAATATTAAACTTTAACTTTATGCAATTAAATTTTTAATTTATATTAAAAATGACCTGATTAAAGAAGCAGTTTAGTGCCAAAATGTGGTTTACGTAAAATCCAGCACGACAGAATTTACTGACCGTTTTTTTTGTCAGCATTTTGTTTTGTCTGGGGGGTGGGGTTCATATAGCCTGGCGGGTGTGTTATTTAATTTTAATACAGCTACACAACAATAAAGGCACAGTGGGTTAGTGGTTAACAAGTCCATCTCCCTGTGCTGAGGATCCAGGTTTAAATCCCAATTTGGGTGAAGTTTCCATGTTCTCCCGTGTCCGTGTGGGTTTTCATTTTGGGTTCTTCAGTTTCCTTCCACAGTCCAAAAACATGGCTTTGAGGTAAATTGGCGGAAATAAATAGATTATAGATAGATTGGCATTCTGTTTTGGGTGTATCTGCCCAGCACACCAAACATTCTCCCCTGGATGGGCATAGGGAACTTCCCGTGACCCTAATACCTATTATAGGATTAAGTAAAAGATAATAAGATGAGATGAGATAAGCAATACGGTACGAGTGGGCATTATTGTGTTATGAATCTCAGGAAAAGGGTGTAATTATACAAGATGCGAAGCAGACATTGAGCTGCATATAAGAGTCCAATACAGCTTGATTGCATTTGTAGCGACTGAACCATGCTATGTGACAAGGTAAGCTACCAAACTGAATACACAAAGTGAAAAAATGTAAAAGATTTGTGTGAAGATTCTGTATGTGTGAGAGCATAATGTCTGTGAAGTGCATTGCTCAATATTTAGTTGACTCTACATTACAGTTGCCTTTCATGAATGTAATAAATTATTAAATGATTAAATTGGGGTGCAATGGGTGTCACTGTGGAGATATCCTTGACAAAAGGGGTTTGCCATGTCCTCTAGACAGCCCCTTCATCTTTGTTCCCCAATCACCCTGCCACCCATCACTCACCTGTGGTTCCAATTATTAATAGCATGCATGGTGGCGACACCCTGGAAAGCATTGCGCAGACGGGCTAAACCAAGTGAAGGATCTTAAACCTTTGGCATCCTTACATGCGGACACCGGAGGATTTGGTAAGAAAGAGAGAGAGAGTGATCTTGAAACTGAAAAGCTGCAAAAGACAGGAACTAATTAGTAAAACGTGTCATCACCATAGTTCATATTTAAATATTTTTTATGAATTTATCCAACATTTTAACATGGGGGGGGGGGGGGGGGGGGGGGGGGGGGGGGGGGGGGGGGGGGGGGGGGGGGGGGGGGGGGGGGGGGGGGGGGGGGGGGGGGGGGGGGGGGGGGGGGGGGCTCTCAGCGCTAGGGATTCCCGGTTCGAATCCCCATCTGGGTGGAGTTTCCATGTTCTCCCCGTGTCTGCGTGGGTTTCCTCCGGGTTCTCCGGTTTCCTCCCACAGTCCAAAAACATGGATCAAGTTAATTGAATTCTCAAAAATTGCCCCATTTAGAGTGTGTCTGTGTGAGTGAGTGTTTGCCCAGCGATGGATTGGCGCCCTGTCCTGGGTCTATCTGCCCAGCGCCCGAGACGTCATTGGACGAGACGTCCCCTGGATGGGCATGGGGAACCCCACCGCGACCCTAATAGAGGATAAGCGGAAGATAATGAATGAATGAATGAATTTTAACATGCTAAAATTTTAGATGTATTTTTATAGAACCCATTTATTTATTATTTTTCTATTCAGCAAGTTACAAGTACATTTAAACAATGTGAACATTTTTATCCCTATCTCATTGATATTTTGCATATATTATAACAGTTTTCCTCAAGTAGGCTAAAGTAAGCTAAAAAGAAGCAGATTTATTTTTATATATAAATAAAATTGGTTAATATATCACCTATTCTGGCTTCCAGCTGACATTGTTTTATTTTTCTCTATATGCCTTAGATATTTTAAGTAAGAGCATGCAGGCAAGTTAAACACTGTTGGTAAACCAAAGCATTAGACTGCAGTCTAGCACTGTCCTGTTGAAATAACCATGGACACCTGAATGGCACTTAAATTGTTCCCTCATTTGTATAAGTCGCTTTGGATTAAAGCATCTGCTACCTTACTAACTGTAAACGCAAATATGTAAATAATGAAATCCTTTTTTAAAGGTCAGCTTATATTCCACTTTCATGTTCTGACCTTCCAGAATAATATAGTCGGATTTTCCACAAACAATCTAATACAATTATATATTGCTCATAGTGGTAGTTAACTGTTTACGGTGGCTTCCAAATGCATTCATAAAAATTACATTGCCTTTCATGAATGTAATTAGCTGGTAAATAATTAAACCATGCAGGTTTTGTTCATAATTTAGAATCCATATGGTATGTTTATATAGCAAACTTGTTTGAAGCAGAAAAAAGCAAATAATGGACCTCATGTAAATGAATTTCCATTGTGTTGTTAATACAAAGCACGGTCATCCATGTGAGGTCATATGACTGATTATAGTATTTTGGATTAGTGGTTTTTACAATCTGGGGTATCGAAACCAATGGGTTGCTTCATTTGGTCAGGCTTAAGTTTTGTAACATAATGTGGTGAGTCAGCTAAATAGCAGAGTGAACTGAATGTTCCAGTTATTACACCAAAGGACTTTTTTCTTTCAGCTTGAATCCTGATCTTGATAAAGGTTATATGTTCTCTCTTCCGTGTGGGTTTTCTGCAGCCCAAAAACATGGATTTAAGGTGAAATGGCTGCTCTAAATTGCCCCTATACAGTATATGCCTAGCGATGGACTGGCACCCTGTCCTGATTAGTGCCATTCTTAAGGAGAAGTTGCTCTCGGAGGACATTCTGGTATCATTCTTTATTCATGGCTGTGTTTTTAGGCAAGTCTGTGAGAGAGCCGATTCCCTTGGCTGAGAAGCAACCCCACACATGAAGGGTTTCAGGATGCTTTACAGCTGGCATGAGACAAGACTGGTGGTAGCGCTCACCTCGTCTTCCCCGAATAAGCTGTTTTCCAGACGTCCCAAACAATCAGAAAGGGGATTCATCAGAGAAAATTACTTTACCCCAGTCCTCAGCAATCCACTCCCTGTACATTTTGCAGAATATCAGTCTGTCCCTGATGTTTTTTCTGGAGAGAAGTGGCTTCTTTGCTGCCCTCCTTGAGACCAGGCCTTGCTCCAAAAGTCTCTGCCTCACAGTGCATGCAGATGCACTCACACCTGCCTGCTGCCATTCCTGAGCAAGCTCTGCACTGCTGGTAGCCCGATCCCGCAGCTGAAACACTTTTAAGAGACGGTCCTGGCGCTTGCTTGTCTTTCTTGGGCATCCTGAAGCCTTTTTGGCAACAATGGAACCTCTCTCCTTGAAGTTCTTGATGATGTGATAGATTGTTGACTGAGGTGCAATCTTT
Source organism: Corydoras maculifer (assembly GCA_019802435.1). Taxonomy (NCBI): domain Eukaryota; kingdom Metazoa; phylum Chordata; class Actinopteri; order Siluriformes; family Callichthyidae; genus Corydoras; species Corydoras maculifer. Next base: position 66,614 of record JAFMOD010001888.1, on the reverse strand, counting down.
CTAGCTGCGATACTCTTCCCTGTAAGGCTATTTTTGTGCAGTGCAATGACGACTGAACGTGTTTCTTTAGAGAAACCATGGTTAACAGAAGAGAAACAATAATGCCAAGCACCAGTCTCCTTTTAAAGTGTCCAGTGGTGTCATTCTTACTTAATCATGACAGATTGATCTTCAGCCCTGTCCTCATCAACACCCACACCTGTGTTAATGGAGCAATCACTGAAACGATGTTAGCTGGTCCTTTTAAGGCAGGGCTGCAATGAAGTTGAAATGTGTTTTGCGGGATAAAGTTCATTTTCTAGGCAAATATTGACTCATCACTCTTTATAACATTCTGGAGTATATGCAAATTGCCATTATAAAAACTGAAGCAGTAGACTTTGTAAAAATTAATATTTGTATCATGCTCAAAACTTTTGTCCATGACTGTACTTCAATTTGGCTCATTACAACAAAATATGCTGTAATTCAATCATCTAACATAACCAGCAAGCATGAGGACTGACTGTGAGGTGATTGTGATAAATGCAGTTTTAGCTCATTACCATATCATGGCATGGGATGTAGAGATAGTTCTAGAAGTTCTTGTTGCCTGCACGAAGCAGGGACCAGACAGAGCATGTGCGTTTGTAGACGTTTCGAGCCTCACGCTTTCGTGCATTATTGCACAGGAACGTACTATACAGACATGAGTATGTGTGCTGTGCCAGCTTCACCTGCAGGGGGCATCAATTCAAATGTAATGTGACATTTAACACACAGTCAGCATGTGATGCTCACCCAGCCTTTTACTATTTTATAGACGTGTTAATGCAGAGCCACTTACAAGCATCCCAACATGGGATTCAACTCGCTGACTATTAAGCTACAAGTATATTAATTGATATAGTAGCAGTCAAGAGTTTGAACACACCTCTTTTTTTCTCTGTGTATTGTCCATATTCTAATTTCGTAGTGATGTAAAGATGGACTTTGTAGTTCTACAATTCCAGACTGTAGTACATCTGTTTGTGGACTACAGTACATACTGTGTACGTCCCCTTTACTCTGACCCCAATAGTAGCACCACAGTGCATTTATTATTTTGTTGGTGCATTATTTTTATCCCAGCAGTGTCACTGAGGTGTTTAAATAAAGCACTGCTGTACTAAAACCCCCTCACTGCATCAGTCACTGCAGAACTGACAATAAACAATACACCACCCAAATGATACCTGTTCTGTGAAGCTCCTGACCAATACGACTGAAACATATAGAAAACCTTTTAAGAAGAGTGGACACTGTTATAGCTGCAAAGGAGGACCAACTAAAAATGGGTCACAAAAGCTCCTGTACGCGTAATGAGTAGGGGTCCAAATACTATTGTTCCTATAAACAAGGCATCAAGCCAGCTTTTGTCTTAATATCTAAGACCTTGATCACCACAGGGCAGGACTCTCCTCAGTGGAAACAGCACTAAGAAGTGAATGAGGTCTCTTTAAAACAGTATTGCAGTCCTCTCGATTAGAACAAATGAAAGCCCAATGCTGAAGATTTAGTTTCAAGACAGATGTGCGCAACAAGTTTTGTGATAAGCAGCAGACAGACTGACTTCCTGTAAATAGATTCTTATGAAGAAGCTCAATAGCCTGATTTAACCCTCCAATCCAAACTTACCTCAAACCAAGCATTCATATGGCAAATATTCTGAAATACCCTCTTATGGTCTTCCAAACATACGGAACAAAATACATACCTTTAAGTTTCCCACAGGTATTGCCAATCAGACCAACCCCCCACCACCCCGAACCCAAACTCAATGCATTGTCTCCCTTTTTGCCCCAATGTTTGGACTCATATTTTCCACGAATTTACATCTCAGAGTGCACAAAAAATACAAAAATTATATTTCTTTTTAAATACTGTAGCAGCAGCATTTCTTCTTTGCTTTGAAATGGCAATCCTCCGGCTACGGAGTCACTGTGGTTCAGACGCAAGTTTGTCCCTTCTAGATGTGTGTACCAGAATTGTGGCTGGTCCTTTTACAAGATAATTTATGGATGAGGAGAGCATCACGAATGGAGTATGTGATGGTTTTGTTACACATTCCCGCTCACGCCCTGCGGTTCCTCGCTCTCCTCCTCACACACCCACTCCATGTTCACGCCCCGCTGTCACACGCACCGCTCCACACACAAGGGGGAGAACTACGCCCTTGCATCGACTTCCGTGAGCCTAATAAAGCCACCAAACGCTACCCTTATCCATTCCCTCTGGTACCCTCCAACCTAGAACTCCTGCATGGGGTGCGCGTATTTACTAAACTGGACCTTCGGAACGCATACAATCTGGTTCGCTTTCGCAAGGGAGACGAATAGAAGACCGCATTTATCACCACCTCGGGGCACTATGAGTATCGGGTGATGCCTTTTGGCCTCTCCAACGCCCCTGCGGTCTTCCAGGCCTTCATTAACGACGTGCTTCGGGAGTTTCTCCACCAAGGGGTTAACGTTTACCTTGACGACGTGCTGGTTTTTTCTGAGGATCCGTCCTCCCATGTTGCCTTAGTTCGGCGGGTTTTTTCCCGTCTCCTCGCCAATGGATTGTACGTTAAGGGGAAAAAGTGCGTTTTCCACCGGGACTCGGTCTCCTTTTTGGGTTTTATCATCTCCCATAAGGGGATCGAGATGGACCCCGGCAAGGTGCAGGCGGTCATAAATTGGCCGACGCCATCTTCACCCCGAGATCTGCAACGATTCTTGGGGTTCGCTAACTTTTATAGACGTTTCATCCTGGATTTTAGTCGGATTGCGCTGCCCCTTACCACTAGCCTTAAGGGTAACCCCTCCACGTTTCACTGGAGCCCGGAGGCGGAGCGGGCCTTCAACTCCCTTAAAAAACAGTTCACTACAAACCGGTGTTGGCCCACCCGGACCCCAGGCGCCAGTTCATCGTGGAGGTGGACGCCTCTTGTAGTGGGGCAGGCGCCGTACTTTCCCAGTCAACGGGGGGGTTAGCTCAAGCCCATCCGATCGCATACTTCTCCCGCAAATTCCTCCCGGCCGAATGTAATTATGGGATCGGGGACCGGGAGCTGTTAGCCATCAAATTGGCCTTGGAGGAGTGGCGGCATTGGCTGATGGGAGCCACTCTCCCCGTTCTAATCCTGACTGACCATAAAAACCTGGAATTCATCAAGAGTGCGCGGCGCCTCAACGCACGCCAAGCCCGTTGGGCCCTATTTTTTAACAAGTTTAACCTCCAGATCTCGTTCCGCCCGGGGTCGGAGAACAACAGGGCTGACGCTGTTTCCAGGCTTTATGGCCCCTCTTCATCGGATCCTGAACATGGTAATTCCATTATTCCGTTACTAAATTCCTGGGTCTGATCCGGTGGGAGGTAGATACCCAAATTCAGGAGGCGTTGCGCACTACCACCATACCACCTAATTGCCCCGAGGGTAGGACGTACGTCCCTGTGGCGTTTCGGCCCAGTATTATCACGTGGGCCCACTCCTCTCTGTGTACTGGTCATCCGGGCGTTCTTCGTACCATCCAGCTTATCCAACGGAGGTACTGGTGGGAGTCCTTACAGGCGGAGGTGCAATCCTTTGTGCGCTCCTGCTCCACCTGCGCAGCCTGTAAGACCCCCCGGGTGCTTCCAGCGGGTAAGCTGTGCCCGTTGCCAGTGCCGGAGCGGCTCTGGGCCCATATAGCCTTAGATTTTGTGTCTGGTCTCCCCTGCTCCAATGGCTACAACACCATCCTCTCGGTCCTTGATCGATTCTCCCGGGCGGTTAAGCTTTTCCCCCTTAAGGGGCTGCCCTCGGCGTTCGAGACGGCCGAATTATTGTTTTCTCGAGTGTTCACCTCGTTTGGGATTCCGGAGGTGAATTTTGTCAGATAGAGGTCCCCAGTTTATGTCGGCCGTGTGGAAGGCATTTTGCGAAAAGCTGGGGTCCTCTGTGAATCTGCGAAGATTGCCCAGAACTCGCTGCGCCACTCAGCCACCGGGCTCACCCCTTTCCAGTGCGTGCTGGGCTACCAGCCCCCGTTTGCACCCTGGAGCGGTGAGGAGTCTGAGGCCCCTGCTGTTGACGCGTGGTTTCAGCGCAGCGAGGAGGTCTGGGCACAGGTCCACCAGCGGGTAGAGGCAGTTATCCGGAGGTACAAACGCTTCGCGGATCGCTCTCGAGGTGACACTCCCCAATATAAGGTAGGCGACATGGTGTGGCTCAGTACTCGGGATATCCGGTGTCGTCAGGGTACCCGTAAACTCCTGCCCTGGTTTTTGGGTCCTTTCCGGATCGAGGCCGTCGTTAATGAGGTCATGGTTCGGCTGAAGCTCCCGCGCTATTTGCGGGTCCATCCAACCTTTCACGTCTCCCTTCTGAAACCATTTGTTCCAGGTCCACTGGAGGCTAATTTGGCAGAGTCCATAGAGAGACACCGGAGGAGGAAGAATCTAACATCTACGCCGTGTCCTCTCTGTTGGACTCCCGCCGGCGCCGGGGCAAGGTACAGTACCTGGTTGATTGGGAGGGATTCGGTCCTGAGAAGAGGAGCTGGGTTTCGGCCGAGGACATCCTGGACCCGAGCATCATCAGGGAGTTCCACCGGGATCACCCCGACCGCCCCGCCCCTCGGCCTAGGGGTCGCCCGCCTCGCCGTGTTCCACGAGCGGGGTCTCGGGTGAGTAGTTCCCAGGTAGAACCGCCTTTTTCTGGGGGGGTGATGTTACACATTCCCGCTCACGCCCCGCGGTTCCTCGCTCTCCTCCTCACACACCCACTCCATGTTCACGCCCCGCTGTCACACGCACCGCTCCACACACACCCACTCCATTTTCACGCCCCGCTGTCACACGCACCGCACCTCACACGCCCACTTCCACACCTGACACCAATGCTGGTAATCACAGATCACCCTAGTTGCAGGTGTGTCCCGTTGATGGCAGCGTTCTCATAAGACGCAGTTCCGGATCCATCGGCGCAGAGTTTTTTGCTTTCACCGGGTTTGTACACGCTGTCGCTTCCTGCTACGCGCTACAGCTCTGTACGGGCTTCTACGCTCCTGGCGAGACGTCTCCGCTGCTTTTTCTGATTCGCTGCCTCTCCTTAGGATCGCGCTCATCTGTGAAGGGCTTCGTGGACGCTTCGCTCCGCTCGCCCGCTGGTTTAGCGGTGAGCTGCGGCTCCCCGCCGCCTCTCGAGTACCATTTGTATTTCGACTTTGTGTTTGTTGAGTTTTCACCTGATTCCCGCCTGGAGGAAATAAACGCCCTTTTGTTTTACGCACAAATACGCCTCCCTCCGTTCCTCCGGCTACAGGACGCTGCATTTCTGACAGGTTTTTTGCGGTCGAAAATTTCTGCTGCATCTCAATTCTGAGCTGCAAGAGTCACAGCGTCCTCAGAACAGATTGCTGGCAAGTCGTCCACCATAGACCCTCTCACTGAGCTAGAGATGAGATCAATTCCTTTGGCTCTTCTGTGAGAACAAAAACTGCACTGCTTCCTCCACCCCCATGTTCTTTACTTTGGACTCCATCCAGTTATGTGTCCATCCTGCCCCACCACATCCGAATTCCTTTCAGTGCCTCAGCTCACATTGACACTTCAAACGACTTCCTTAATCTTCACTATCTAGCATGGACATTGAACCTCTGCCAAAAACAGCAGGTGTCTTTTAGAACACCTAAGTAGGGGCCAGGGTAGCCCACAGTGTGGGAAATCTTGTTACCCAAGACGTTCTCAGCTCGAGGCTGTAGCGATAGGCTTTTTCAGCTGCTGTGAGCGGAGTTCGCGCGTTTAGCTCTCAAGCAGTAGGTCGTAGCACGAGTTGCAAACCAGCACCGGGTTGTAGAGCTGTTGTTCTGGTCTGGGCAGCTTCAGGTAAAAGCAGTCTTTACAGAACATATTCCCGCAGTTCCTTTGAAGACAGACAGTGTTACAAAGATAGACCTGAATGGAGGACTATGTAGAACAATTACTTTTCACAATTTCCTTCTATCCCCAATTCGATCACATCAAATAACACCATGTATAACAAGACATTTAGACTAGGGCTGCAACTAACGATTATTTTGATAATCGATTAATCTGTCGATTATTTTTTCGATTAATTGATGAATCGGATAAATAAATTCCCCCCCCCCATGTTTTTACAATTACATTTAATCATTTAGCATATGCTTTTATCCAAAGATAGATGTTTTTCAGTAAAATTATTCTACAGTATAGTATTATATATAGTAATTTTATTCAAAATGTTTAAGTTAGGGCGGCACGGCGGCTTAGTGGTTAGCACGTTCGCCTCTCAGCGCTAGCGATTACCAGTTCGAATCCCCATCTGGGTGGAATTTCCATGTTCTCCTCGTGTCTGCATGGGTTTCCTACGGGTTCTCCGGTTTCCTCCCACAGTCCAAAAACATGGATCAAGTCAATTGAATTCTCACAATTGCCTTATATAGAGTGTGTCTGTGAGTGAGTGTGGGCCCAGCGATAGATTGGCACCCTGTCCTGGGTGTATCTGCCCAGCACCCGAGACGTTCTCCCCTGGATGGGCATGGGGAACCCCACCACGACCCTAATAGAGGATAAAGCGGGAGATAATAAATGAATGAATGTTTAAGTTAACATTTCCTGTAATTAATGAAAAGCAATAGTGTATCATATAAACATTCATTACTTAACAACAAGAGTCAACTCCAAATAACACTTGATACTCAGTTGCCCTCAGTAATGAACCAAATATTGTCTGTTCTGTAGCCTATTTGAAAAAATAAATTAACAAATGAACTAATTAACAATCAGCTATTGAAAAAAATAATTAACAAATTAGTTAGCCAGTTAACAAAAAAAATACCTCTTGTGTGAAATGTCAAATGTCTTTTGTCTTGACGCGGTCTGAAAGGGGCGGGGGGGGGACTCCTTTGTAAACACACACTTGCGATTCGGCATGTTGCTTGCAGACTGACATGCAGTGCCATGCGCAGTGTCCCAATGTCCTAAATTCGCGTACTTTTACGCCATGCGCGTCAATCCCTCGCTCCCCTGTGGTGTGCTGCTATTGATACGCTAAAAACCGGGACATTTCCTCACTTTAAAAAATACAGGGGACAGGACATGACATACGGACATATCCCGGGAAATACGGACGTATTTGTATAACGGACGTTAAGACACGGACGTTAAGACACGCTTCTGTCATTATCCAGTTAACCAAATACAGCATGAAGCTGCTCTGCCGGTCTAATAGTGTTCCGTTGTGTTTCGTTGATTCACTTTAAACTAAAGAATATAAACTAAAGAATAAAGGGATATTGTAGTGATTTATCTACTGTTCAGCTTTACCCTCATCAGTGTTTAGTTTCAGGTGGTGGATCACTGTGGTGCTGCGTGCAGCTCAATTCATGTTCGCTGGGCTGCATGTTCCATATTCTTTATTTGTGTGATGGACTCACTTATAGTTTTCTAGTTTTTAGTTTTTACATTTATTAAATGTCTCTACATGGCTGTCCTACATTGTTGTTGCTGCCTGGCCGCTCAAGGAGGATGAGTCCACCACTGAGTCTTGGTCCTCCCAAGGTTTCTTCCTTGAATAACAACATAAAAGGGAGTTTTTTCTTGCCACTGTCGCTTCGGCTTGCTCTTTGGGGGTTTAAAGGCTTTTCATTCTGTAAAGCTGCTTTGTGACAATGTACTGTTGTAAAAAGCGCTATATAAATAAATAACTTGAACTTGAACTTGAAGCTCCCGCAGTTTTGATTTAAATGGAAGCTTTTTCTGCGTTGGCTGTGTTTCATTTTTGCGATTTATCAACTTGTTTTGCAGACTCCGCCTCGTTCTGTTCAACCCTTTATTTTTTTTGTCCAGCGTTATTGAAGCGCTGCAGGTGATGTAAGCGGTTTACGACATTGCGAGTAACGCGGAAATCGCGCGGCCCAACGAATCGATAATGGAAATTCATTATCGACACTTTGAATAATCGATTTTTATCAATTTTATCGATTCGTTGTTGCAGCCCTAACTTAGACTTTATCTTAATTTAGTGGCTAACCAAAGTTTTTCCCTATATTGGCTCCTATCCAATTCCACATGCCCCATGTATTAAATATGTACTCCTGCTTTTCCCACCACCATTCATTTATTACTTGCCATGTGCTACATTTCCATTTGTCCATGTGCTACACTGTTGCACATGGACACTGCCTGCTTCCTTTGACATAGCTAGAGGCTTCTTGACAGCTGTTAAACTTACAACACTGCTAGGCCCATGCCTTTAAACAGTCTATAGAAATTACCATTATCAACAGGGCAGTTGTTGGCTTGTGGCTAAGGAACCCGCCAAATTCCATGTGTAAGCACAGTAGGCAAGTGAGATCACTTTATTTATTTATTTAAGCCAAATACCTGTTTATTTTAGCCAATACCTGGCAAACTGCATTTACACCAAACATGGGTGAGCACATGGGTCTCCAGACTGTCAGATAGTAACCAATGCCATTCGGTTATGAATGCACATAAGCTACAGCATGCGTTCTGTTTTATGTTGTCTCTGAACAGTAAGGTTTGAAGAGGAGGAGTAACCTGCAGTGATGGCGTCTCTTGGCAATCCATAATTCACTGTCACGGTTAAAACAACGTGAGGCCATGTGATCTGGAACCCATCTGGTGACCTGTAAGAGAATGAGTAAATGAGAGAAGAGAAGTGGAAGAGAATGTGAGATGTAGAGTTTATCTATCCATTCTATCATCATGCCATCATTTACCAATGTACTCAAACCAGCAATCACGCTACAGTCACAATTTTGATGCTTGATCTACAGTACCAATCAAAAGTTTGGACACACCTCCTCTTTGTCTATTTTCTCCACTTACCATATACATTGACTTTGTAGTTCACTAAACAAGTACAGACTGTATTACATCTGTTTTCTTTTTTTGTTAGTCCCTGTTGGTTCTCATAACAGGTATAATTTTGGTGGTGGATTGTTTATTGTCAGTTGTGCAGTGACATTGATGCAGTGATGCAGTTTTAGTGCAGCAGTGCTGTTTTAACACCTCAGTGACACTGCTGGGAAAGGAATAATGCACCAACAGCTCTTTGGTGCTACTATTGGGGTTCTGACCATTAGAGAAAAGGGGACATACACAGTACAATACATGTACCTTAGAACACAAACAGATGGACTACAGTACAGTCTGGAATCTTTACAATAAGTGGAACTGAGAACATGGACAATAAATGGAGCAAAAAAGAGGCACGTCCAAACCTTTGACTGGTACTGTACATAGGACTGCTGACCAGCTATAAAACAATAAGGCTTGATCAGATTTGCTTGAGTAAAAACATTCTATAATAGATTTAATATTTCTGTAATTATATTTTATGTTGACTTGCCCCTGTATCTTTTTGTTCCACTCGATCCCAGCTTCCTTCACTAAGTCTGTGGGCTGACAGAGAGTCCTCCTCATTACAGTCATCTGATTCTCGCAGGTACGTCTGAAATAGAATGGGCTGATAAGCGAAACGGTGGTAAGAATACTACCAGATTGTTGGTCTGAGATGACACTCACTATGTCATCCTCATAGTAGATGTCGGGCTCGGATGGAGGTGAGCCATACTGCCTGCTCTCCAGTTTCATTTGAAGCTGCTTGACTTGCCGACGCAGCACCTCAACTTCCTGCTTATAGCTGGCCTTGATTTGGCGCAGGCGCTGTTGGACAGCATCTAGAGCCACTGGAAGTCCGTCATCATCTAGAGAGTGAGCTACAGGGACTGGTTGGTAAGAGGGTCCCAAAGCAGAAGAAAAGCAGGAGCTGCAAAGCGCCATGTTTCTCACTGCCGCCACCCAGGCAGGCTGAATTGTACACACTAAACTCCTGACCGAAATGGAGCTCCTCTGATACTTCATTCTCATCCATAATAGTCTCGGTGGAGTCCTCCAGCTGAACAAGAGTCTCAGGTTGTTTGATCTCTAAAAGGTCTAAAAGAGGGGAAACTAAGTGTCACAGTAGCATATGCTAGAGTCTTAATTCCATCTGGGACAGGAGTGTTAACTGGATCTGGAGTTGAAGAATATGTAGTGGTGGTTTTACCAGTTCTTTCTTGCACATCTTGTAGTATTGGAGAAAGGGGTGGGTTGGTAAATCCAGTCTGGTGTGAAATGGGTAAGGCTAACTCTATATCTAGGGGACGAAGCAAAGTCGGTAAAAGCTGTGTTGTAAAGCAAGGCTCTGCTCCTGCATCTAAACAGCCATCCATACCAGACTCACGAGAATTTATAGACGGGGTCTCTTCACATGACTCCACATCCAGTTCTTCTTGGGTTAAATAACCTTGGGAGTTAAACTCAGTGCCATCTGTTAAACCATCTGATTGAGCGGTCATTGGCTCAAGAGTAGGCCGTCCCTCCTGACAGTGCTTGTTGAGGTTGGGGCCACTGGATGTGCGAGTAAGGGCTACCCCATTTTCATATACAGACAATAAGTTGTCCATTGACCGTGTCTTGGGAAGCCTATATAAAGATAAGAGTTTATAGGATTACCAATTATTTTTAGTATTCATGGCTAAATAAAAGTAGGTAAAATTACTTACAGAACACTTTTTCTTTTACATTATACTTTTACAGGGCTTTTGCTAATGTACCCTACTCACCTCAATGATTACCCACCAACTTTGCACAGAGTAATTATTTGAGTTATTTTAAACTGTGTATTAACTCAAACCCCTAGTTCATCTGTTTAGTTATTTCAGAGAAATGTTATTGAAATTCTCAAAAGTGCTTGTATTGCCTACTTATTGTCCATGTTCTCAGTTCCACTTTCTGTAAAGATGGACTTTGTAGCTGTACAATTCCAGACTGTAGTCCATCTGTTTGTGGACTACAGTACGTACTGTGTATGTCTCCTTTACTCTGTTCTCTAATGATCAGGAATCCAACAGTAGCACCACAGAGCTGGTATTATTTGGTTTGTGCATTATTCCTATCCCAGCAGTGTCACTGAGGTGTTTAAATGAAACTACAGCAGCACTGCTGCACTAAAACCCCCTCACCTGACAATATCAAATTCAAATGTTTTTCTGGTTTTTATATTTATATTATTATTATTACTATTTCTTACTCATCCAGGGTGGACGGCAAAGTAAGAATTTCATTGTGCAGGGAAACATGTTTCTTTACTGTGATTCTTTATGACAATAAACTTTGAATCTTGAATAAACAATATACCACCCAAATTATATCTGTTCTGTTATGCTCCTGACCAATAGAGAACAGAGAAACAACAGGGGACTGACAAATAAAAGAAAACAGATGTACTACAGTCTGTAATTGTAAAACTACGTACATCTATATGGCAAGTGGAGAACATGGACAATGGAACAAAAAGTAGCCATGACAAATTTTTGGCTGGTGGTGTATATTTTCTCCCTATTCTGGGGAAGGTCACCATTTACAATATATGGTACTGTGTGTCCAACAAGATTATTGGGATGTCAACAATTCACACTAACAGGAGCTTTAATGACATTACTTTTTAAATTGTGTTTTTAACATTGGACACAAAATATAATCTTTGTCTGAATAAACTTTGTCTTCTTAGATGACATGTACACCCCTCTGATAACAAGTAAAAGTCTTTAAAGAAATAAAACTATAAAAATATAATTAGCAAAATAGGAGCTAACATAAGGGATGGCATGCAACAGGTCGTCCTGTACATTCACAGCAGGAAATTCCTAGTCAGGATGGACAGGTTCCTTTCTGTTTGAAGTTTGCCTGTTCCCCCCCATGTCTAAATGGCTTTCCTCTAAAAGATGTGATCCAGAAAAATGCTGGAAGATAAATTGAAAATACTAAATTGACCAAAATACTGGATGGAACCTGAATATTAATTGGCCTGGTGGTCCTGCAGGACCCCTTTAATGGACTCACATATAGTTCTCCAGTTGTTAGAGTTTTTCCTTTTGTTGAATATCTGTACATTGCTGTCCTACACTGTTGTTGCTGCCTGGCCGCTCATGGAGGATGAGTCCCCCACTGAGTCTTGGTCCTCCCAAGGATTCTTCCTTAAATAACAGCATAACGGGGAGTTTTTTCTTGCCACTGTCGCTTCGGCTTGCTCTTTGGGGGTTTAAAGGCTTTTCATACTGTAAAGCTGCTTTGTGTAAATGTACTGTTGTAAAAAGCGCTATATAAATAAATTACTTGAACTTGAACCAAAAGTCTAAATGTGTAAGAGAATGTTAGACTGTGTGTCTGCTTTGTGATGAACTGGCACGCTGTGCAGTGTAATACCACATGCTTAAATCCTTTATGCTGGGATAGACCTCAGCAAATCCCAGCATATAGTACATAAGAAAATGCGTAGATCAGTATTCTTAAAGCATGAAAAATTCTGATTAACTTATAAAAATCTTTGTTGTTTCCTTATTACAAAATTTATTAAAAAATAACATTTCCCTTAAATAAACAAAACTGCCGGAATTCACAAGTTTCAATATTTAAAATTCAAAAAAATTATATTTAACGTGGGGGGGGGGGGGGGGGGGGGGGGGGGGGGGGGGGGGGGGGGGGGGGGGGGGGGGGGGGGGGGGGGGGGGGGGGGGGGGGGGGGGGGGGGGGGGGGGGGGGGTGGCTTAGTGGTTAGCACATTCGCCTCTCAGCGCTAGGGATTCCCGGTTCGAATCCCCATCTGGGTGGAGTTTCCATGTTCTCCCCGTGTCTGCGTGGGTTTCCTCCGGGTTCTCCGGTTTCTTCCCACAGTCCAAAAACATGGATCAAGTTAATTGAATTCTCAAAATTGCCCAATTTAGAGTGTGTCTGTGTGAGTGAGTGTGTGCCCAGCGATGGATTGGCGCCCTGTCCTGGGTCTATCTGCCCAGCGCCCGAGATGTTCTCCCCTGGATGGGCATGGGGAACCCCACCGCGACCCTAATAGAGGATAAAGCGGAAGATAATGAATGAATGAATATTTAACGTTTGGTAAAACCTCAATATACACTATTTGTCAACTATTTCTCATCCACAAGAGGGCAGTGTCTGTTTTGTTTACCCACATAAAGTGAAACATTTTGCCCAATGTGTTTATTAGTCTTGCACATTTAATCCATCCATGCAGTGAAACATACACATATACATAAATAAAGTCAGCACACATGCCCAGAGCGGTGGCACCCGGAAAGGCATCTCAGCCATAGTTAATTGGTGGGGCCAGGTAATGAAACGGGGACCTTCAGGTCGAAAGGCTGATTGAATCATAAGCCTAACAGTGCCGAATCACTAGTACTGAAAAATGCTTACCTATCCAGAGAGCGTGAGATGAGCTCATCCCCCTGTGTGGAAGGGATAAGATAGATTTCCATTGTGTCCTCGGCTGCGGTGCAGGGGGAAGAAGTAGGCAGGTACACCGCTGTCCACAGGGTATCTCAACTGGTGGGTCATGGACAGTTTATAAAGATAAAAAAAATAGTATAATAAAATGGGACCTCTGTTTTTGTTGACTTCAGAAAACAACAGATTTGATGTTCATTAATTTTCTCAGAAAACATAACGTCTCTATTTTTGCTGGTTGCTTCAGGTTTAATCAGCGTAATCACGTGATGTGGATTATTTTCCCCATTAAATTTCTCTTGAGAAGTGAATTTAATGCTTTTCTTTCAACTCCAAAACACGTTCCCAGAGCCAGCAGCCCATTAAAGAATGGATCAAAAAATGGCGGAAAGAAATGTGAATACCATTCAATTTAAATGTTAAACATTTACTTACTTTTTACATTGGGGTATTTTACATAATTAGATTTATTAAACAATATAAAATACTGTTAATAAAATTTGTTTGATTTGTATTGTATAAAGTTTTTGGAACTTAATGATCATGAGAAAATGTGGGTCCCTGGCTAAGACCAGTTGAGAACCCCTCCTATATGGAATTACAAAGGGAAATTTAGTGCATTGTGAGCAAACAGCATGAAAAAGAAAAAAATAAACATGGCAGTGGATCAATGCTTAAATCTTCAGTACTTCAATTTGGCTCATTACACCAAAATCTGCTGGTAATTCAATCATCCAACATAACCAGCAGGCATGAGGACTGACTATAAGGTGATTGTGATAAATGCAGTTTTAGCTCATTACCATATCACGGCATGGGATGTAGACAAAGTTCTGGAAGTTCTTGTTGCCTGCACGAAGCAGGGACCAGACCGAGCATGTGCGCTTGTAGACGTTTCGAGCCTCGCGCTCTCGTGCGTTATTGCACAGGAACATACCATACAGACATGAGTATGTGTGCTGTGTCAGCTTCACCTGCAGGGGACATCAATTCAAATGTAAAGTGACATTTAAACCTTAAAGACACAGTCAGCATGTGATGCTTACCCAGCCTTTTATTATTTGACAGACGTGTTATTGCAGAGCAACTTACAAGCATCCAACATGGGGTCAGAGTGCAAGGTACTTCATACAACAAAAGAGCTAAGGACCTCGCTTAATCCCAACTCCCTGACCACTAAGCTACAAATATATTTTATATAATTGATATACAGTATAAGAAAAGTTTGTAAACATCTCTTTTTTGCTCCATTTATTGTCCGTGTTGTCAGTTCCACTTACTGTAAAGGTGGTCATTGTAGTTCTACAATTCCAGACTGTAGTCCATCTGTTTGTGGACTACAGTACATGCTGTGTACGTCCTCTTTACTCTGTTCTCCAATGGTCAGGATCCCAATAGTAGCACCACAGAGCAGGTATTATTTGGTTGGTGCATTATTCCTACCCAGCAGTGTCACTGAGGTGTTTAAATGAAACTACAGCAGCACTGCTGCACTAAAACTCCCTCAATGCATCAGTGTCACTGCTCAACTGACAAACAATCCACCACCCAAATTATACCTGTTCTGTGATTCTCCTTACCAATAGAGAACATAGAACCCACAAGGGAGCAACAAAAAAAGAAAACAGATGGAATACAGTCTGTAATTATAAAACTACAAAGTCCATCTATATGGCAAGTGGAGAAAATAGACAAAAAGCAGCAAGGAGGTGTGTCCAAAATTTTGAATGATACTGTATAAAATTTAAATGAATGTTTGATATATATATATATATATATATATATATATATATATATATATATATATATATATATATATATATATATATCTCCAACATTTGGTCAGGAGAATCACAGAACAGGTATAATTTGGGTGGTGTATTATTTATTGTCAGTTCTTCAGTGACACTGATGCATTGAGGGTGTTTAGTGCAGCAGTACTGCTGTAGTTTCATTTAAACACCTCAGTGACACTGCTGGGATAGCAATAATGCACCAACCAAATAATACCTTCTCTGTGGTGCTACTATTGGGGTCCTGACCATTAGAACAGAGTAAAGTATATATATATATATATATATATATATATATATATATATATATATATATATATATATATATATATATATATATATATATAGCTGTTGTAGCCTTGTAGTCTTAAGGTTCAAAATGGGCTATGAGAGCTTTCCATAATAAGTCATGATGTAAATGTACTCATTAGTATAATATTGTTTTGTTTAAACAAACAAATATCTATATATCCACAAGGACAAAATTGACAGTTCTAACGTAATTTAAAAGTAAAATAAAAACGTAATTTGCCTCATTTTAAAAAAATGTAAATATAGCCTATATTTGACGCATCTTTTTAAATTTCTCACTTACTGTCCCTCTACATTTACATCACATTTAGCAGATGATTTTATCCAAACAACTTACAAATGAGAACATCACAAGTGTCACACACACACTCCTACTTCCACTGCTCCGCCTACCTCACCTCCACACACACCCATTGCTACACCTGACGCACCATCCACCAATCAACGCTCTCCCTCTCCTGAAGCACCTTCCACCAATCAGCACTCTCCCTCTCCTTAGTACTGATCAGGTGTACCTCATTAGCAGGCACTCTATTTAAGCCAGCGTCCCGTTTGGCTCTTGCCTCATACTCACCTTTTGCTGCTACGATCCGGTTCTGCCCGTTGGTGGTTTCTAGGACGGTTTACCTGTGAGCAAGTGAAGGACATGAACTCCATTTTCCTCGAGTTCACCTCGCTGCATTCCTTACCGTCTCATCACCTGGTTTCCCGGGGATTCCGATGACTGGTCATTACCAACGTCATTACCAACGCTTCGTCTCTCTTTACTCATTCCGCACAATTGACTGTATTGACTATTGCCTATGCAATAAAGACTCATTTTAATTGCTGAAAACTTCACGCTTCCTGCGTTTTCTCCGGTAGTGTGACATAAAACTCTGCCAACAAGAAGGAAGGAGGAACTGTGATGGATCCGACCAGTGATTCCCTGCATGCGCAAGCACGTGCGCTGATCGAACTTCAGAACGAAGTTACTCGGGCTGTGCAGTCTCTTATGGAGCAACTTCCCGAGTTGGAACGCAAGGGTTCTGGATCCAGAGCGTCTGTCTCCACATCACAGCAACCTTCATATCCGCCTGACATCAACACGCCTCCCGCATCCACTGCTGCCCGCTACTGCCTCTCGGAACCGGAACGGTTTGATGGGACTCCCGAAAAATGCTGTCCGTTCTTGATGCAGTGCTCACATTTTTTTCACAGCCATCCAAGTATCAGTGAGGTCGATAAAATCTCGCTGGTCATCTCTCGGTTGACGGACAGAGCGAGCGAGTGGGCAACTGCCCTCTGGGAGGCACAGGGTCCTGAGTGCCGATCTTATGCGGCGTTCCACGAGGCTTTCCGGGCTATCTTTGCCCACCCCCTGGAGGGGGAGGTCGTGGGGCCACAACTATACCGGCTTCGCCAGGGATCCAGGTCAGTGTCGGCATACGCGTTGGATTTTCGTATTCTGGCAACCCGAACGGGCTCAGTGCTCACTGTTATGTTCCAGGAGGGATTACGTCGCGAGATCCAGCGTGAGTTAGCGGGCCGGGATTTTGGTGCCTCGTTGGACGAACTCATCCGGCTTGCTGTTCTTGGAACAGCACCTCGCCAGGGTGCCAACATCTTCAGGACCCAGACTTCCGCCATTGAATGTGATCGCTCCTTTGTCCTCTACAATAGAGGCTGATCAGGAGCCTATGCAACTCGGACGTTCTCGGCTGTCGTCACAAGAGCGACGGAGGCGTGCCCAACAGGGTCTTTGTGGTTACTGCGGGAGTTCTGAACACGATCTACAACATTGCGATGTGAGATCGTTTCGCCATGCGCATCCGCAGGCGGCTTGGATCTCGTCGTCGCATACCGGCCCGAAAGTTTCAGTGAGAGACTCGGGGGTCACTATTAATCGTTCATTGAAAATTAACGTCTTGTTATTTATTAAAGGTGGTATGTGCTTCTGGGACCCGGGAGCCGATGGCAGCTTTATCGGCCGTGAGTTTTGCCGCTTGTGGGGGATTCCTGAGGAGCCCCTAGAGACCCAAATTTCTGTACAAGCTGTCGATGGTAACCCTCTCCCCTCGGGGACAATCAAGAGCACTACACCTACTCTTTGGTTAGGTATCGGGAAAAATCATGTTGAGAAAATTAAATTTTTTTATTATTGCTTCCCCTTTGGTGCCTATTGTTTTAGGGTTGCCTTGGCTGCGTCGTCACGATCCTACGATCTGTTCTTGGGGCCTGTTGCAGATCCGTTCATGGTCATCCCACTGTCGTAGTGAGTGCTCTCAACCCCCCCCTGGCCCCCCCACCTCTCTCTTTCATCTACGCAGGTGTCTCCGGAGCCCCAGCCTCCTCCTCAGGTACCAGCGGAGTACGCAGACCTTGCAGAGGTCTTTAGTGAACATCGTGCGTGCATGCTACCTCCCCATCGGCACTACGTCTGCTTCATAGATCTATTACCCGGGGCCAAATTACTTCATGCGCATCCCTACCCATTATGTGCCACTAAAACATGCACTATGAAGGATTATATTGCTGAAGCACTTCGCAATGGGTTTATCCGACCCTCTTAATCCCCAGCCGCATCCGGCTTTTTCATCGTCCCGAAGCAAGGGGGTGAGTTACGGCCATGCATTGATTTTCGCGAGCTCAATCAAGCTACTAAATGGTATCCCTATCCGTTACCATTGGTACCGTCTAATTTAGAGCAGCTGCATGAGGCGCGCGTGTTTTCTAAACTGGACCTCAGAAACGCATATAATTTAGTACGGATTCGGAAGGGAGATGAGTGGAAGACCACCTTTATCACTACCTCAGGGCAATACGAGTATTGCGTAATGCCCTTCGGCCTCACTAACGCCCCCGCGGTTTTCCAAGTCTTTATTAATGATGTCCTCAGAGTATTTTTACATCAAGGGGTTATCGTTTACCTAAATGATGTTGCGTTGGTGCGTCGGGTTCTTGCCCAACTTCTCGCTAACGGCCTCTATGTTAAAGGGGAGAAATGCGCTTTCCATCAGGGGTCTATCTCATTCTTGGGGTTCATTATCTCCCATAAGGGGATAGAGATGGACCCAAACAAGGTCAAGGCTGTTCTGGATTGGCCACCACACTTCCACTTACTTTTAGTCTCAGGGGCAGCCCTTCCACATTGCGCTGGAGTTCGGAGGCGGATCGGGCCTTTAACAGAACAGAACTAAGCCTGTCTTGGCCCATCCTGACCCCAGGCGACAGTTCATCGTGGAAGTGGATGCCTCCTGCAGTGGGGCCGGCGCCGTCCTTTCTCAGACGACTGATGGATTAGCCAATGCTGTTCCCATCGCGTACTTTTCCCGTATGTTCATACCTGCCGAATGTAACTATGGGATCGGGGATCGAGAGCTTTTGGCCATCAAGTTAGCCTTGGAGGAATGGTGTCATTGGCTTATGGGTTCCTCTCATCCGGTACTAATAATCACTGACCATAAGAATTTTGAATATGTAGGTGTGCGGCGCCTTAATACTTGCCAGGCCCAATGGGCTTTATTTTTCAATCAATTTGATTTCCAGATTTTGTTTCGTCCTGGTGCCCAGAATAGCCGGGCGGACGCACTATCCAGTATCCATGGCCCATCGGAGTCTGATCCTGAACAGGGGGATTCCATTATCCCCTTACACAAGTTCTTAGGGCGTATCCAGTAGGAACTTGATTCCCAGATACAGGAGGCGCTGCGCAACCTTACCACACCGCCTGAATGTCCGATGGGGGTAACTTTTGTTCCCCAACCATTTAGGTCTAGGGTTATTACGTGGGCTCACTCCTCTCTAAGCACCGGTCACCCAGGGGTTTTACGTACGACCCAACTTATCCAGCGGAAGTATTGGTGGGAGTCCTTACAGGCTGACATACAAACCTTTGTACGTTCATGTTCCACCTGCGTAGCCTGTAAGACTCCTCGGGAGCTACCAGTCGGTAAGCTCTGTCCCCTACCGGTGCCGGAGAGGCCGTGGTCCCACATCACCCTGGACTTTGTTGCCGGCCTGCCTTCCTTCAATGGCTATACCGTCATCCTCTCGGTCCTCGATCGCTTCTCTCGGGCAGCGAGAGAACTCCTTAAGGGTTTGCCCTCGGCATTTGAAACAGCCGAATTGCTGTTCTCCAGGGTTTTCACCGCATTCGGCATTCCCGGGGTGATACTATCGGATAGAGGACCCCAGTTTACTTCTGCTGTCTGAAAGGCTTTTTGTCAGAAGTTGGGCTCTTCCATCAGTTTAACTTCCGGTTTCCACCCACAAACCAATGGGGCCTGTGAGCGCACGCATCAAAAAATTAATAAATTTCTCCGTATTTAAGCACATCGTAACCCCTCTGACTGGACTCGCTACCTCCCCTGGGCTGAGATCGCTCAGAACTCGCTGCGTCACTCGGCCACCGGCATCACCCCATTTCAATGTTTATTGGGTTACCAACCACCCTTTGCACCTTGGGATGGGGAGAACACCGATGCACCGGCGGTTGACGCCTGGTTTCGGCGCAGCGAGGAGGTTTGGTCTCAGGTTCACCAGCGCATCGATGCAGTCATCCGTAAATACAAGCGGTTCGCTGATCGCGCTCGAGGTCCCACTCCCCAATTTAGGGTTGGCGACATGGTGTGGCTTAATACCCGGGACATCAGATGTCGCCAGGGTACATGAAAGCTCCTGCCGCGGTTTTTGGGGCCATTTAGGATAGAGGCAGTTATCAATGAAGTGGCGGTTCGTCTCCAGTTACCCAGCCATCTTCGCATACATTCCACATCTCCCTTCTGAAACCATTCGTTACTGGGCCACTAGATGACAATTGGAGGGAGACGGGTGGGGAGACAGCCGAGGGTGAAGGTTCCAACATTTACTCGGTTGCCTCCCTGTTGGATTCCCGTCGGCACAAAGGTCGGTTGCATTATCTTGTCGATTGGGAAGGCTTTGGTCCAGAGGAGAGGAGCTGGGTTTCCGCTGAGGACATCCTGGACCAGAGTCTCATTCGGGATTTCCACCGGGATCACCCTGACCGTCCTGCCCCATGCCCCAGAGGTCGTCCACCCCGCCGAGGCAAACACCCCAGGTCTCAGCGAGGGGCTTCTCGGGATGAGCTGCCTTTTTCAGGAGGGGGTAATGTCACACACACCCACTTCCACTGCTCCGCCTACCTCACCTCCACACACCCACTGCTACACCTGACGCTCCATCCACCAATCAACGCTCTCCCTCACCTGAAGCACCTTCCACCAGTCAGCGCTCTCCCTCTCCTGAGTACTGATCAGGTGCACCTCATTAGCAGACACTCTATTTAAGCCGGCGTCCCGGATCCACCTTTGCAGAGTTTTCTGGTTACGTTCATTTGCTGTGGTGTTTCTGTTACGTTCGTACTAACCTTTTGCTGCTACGATCCGGTTCTGCCCGTTGGTGTTTTCTAGGACGGTTTACCTGTGAGCAAGTGAAGGATCACAGACTCCATTTCCCTCGAGTTCATCTTCCTGCATTCCTTACCATCTCATCACCTGGTTTCCCGGGGATTCCGACGACCGGTGACGTCATTACCAACGCCTTGTGTCTGTTCACTCATTCCTGAAAATTGACTGTATTGACTATTGCCTATGCAATAAAGACTCATTTTAATTGCTGAAAACTTCACGCTTCCTGCGTTTCCTCTGGTAGCGTGACAACAAGTCACCGTCAAGTTCTTAAGGAAAAAACAGCTACACTGTAGAATTATAAAAACTGGAGCATTATCTGATCCTGCCTTTTTTAATTTTCATATCAAATATTTGTGGAAGAGTGTTTTGAGTTGTTTCTTAAAGATGCTAAGTGACCCAGCCTTACGAACAGAGTTGGGAAGATCGTTCCACCATTTATCAGTGGTGAACAAAAAGTGTGAATTAGCACCACTCTATGTTTCCTGGAATCACCAGGCAACATTTATCACTAGAGTAAAATGAATGAGTTGACGTGTACTTTTGAAATATAGGTTGAAGGTAAGAGGGGGCAGATACAGAGATTATCCTGTACGTCAGAGTCAGTGACGTGTACTGAATGTGAGCAGCTACAGGGAACCAATGGCGAGAGAGGAGTAACCCAATTTGCTTGGGTTGGTTGCACACAAGTCAGGCTGATGAGATTTGAATTAGTTGTAGAGGCCTGATTGTGAAAGCTGGGAGACCAGCAAGCAAAAATTTACACTAATCGAGCTGGGCTAAGATGAGAGCTTAAACGAACAGCTGGCATGTTCAGGCAACAAAGGTCTGATCTTCCTAATGTTGTACAGAAAGAATCTGCAGGACTGTTTTGGAGACCTGATCAGATGTGAGTCAATGAAGAAACCAAGGTTACGGACCGAGTCGGTAGGAGAGATTGTATTGAATAATACACAACCAGGGCAGCACAGTGGCTTAGTGGTTAGCACGTTCACCTCTCAGCGCTAGGGATTCCCGGTTCGAATCCCCATCTGGGTGGAGTTTCCATGTTCTCCCAGTGTCCCGTGTGGGTTTCCTCCGGGTTCTCCGGTTTCCTCCCACATTCCAAAAACATGGATCAAGTCAATTGAGTTCTCCAAATTGCCCCATATAGAGTGTGTTTGTTTGAGGGAGTGTGTGCCCAGAGATAGATTGGTGCCCTGTGCTGGGTGTATATGCCTAGTGCCTGAAATGTTCTCCCCTGGATGGGCATGGGGAACCCCCCCCGCAACCCTAATATAGGACAAAGCGGAAGATAATGAATGGATGGAATATGCAACCACGAATGCCTTATTGCTTTTATTAAATAGTAACAAACATACTATATAAAAAAAAGGTTTGATTCATGAATAAGTTTAATGAAAACAAAATTGTTAATAGACTTTTCTGTTACACTCGCCTACCTAGGATTAAAGCGGCTGCACATAAGAAGCGCAGAGCCGCCGCGCTTTAACGCGCTGAAGGGAGCCAGGCACGCAGGTAGCAGAATAACAGATATTTATTTAAAGGTGTAAAGACACCAAAAAACAAAGGTACATACAATGAGTGAACATAAAAAGACGACATGCACGGAGGACGAGGAACACAGGAAATATATACAAAACCTCACTCGCCCACGTGCACAAAACCAACCAATGAAAAGAACAAGATAATTAACTAAACTAAAGACCATCAATGAAAGTTAATTAACTCAAACAGGCACAGGACAAAACAGAACAAAGGAACAGGTGCCCTAGGCACCTGTTACATTGTCTTCCACGATGTAATCTAGTCTGCTTTTAAAAGTGAACATTGATGGCAATCAGCCATCTAGTGGCCATATTACAGAACACAATTTATAAACAACAGCTGGAACAGGTTTAGCGCTCATCAGGAAGCAGCTCGCTGTTTATATTTATCAGTATTTCCATTAATGGAACATGATTTAATAACGTAATGTATAGCACACATTAATATGAATGTGAAGCACTAAGAGGTGTGTATTCTCTTTAATAGTATCACGGCTGGACAAACAAAACTGTGCGAGGAAACTGAAGAAAACCTATGTGAACACAAAAAAGGGACGCATGCGAACAAGGAAAGTATGTAACGTATGTCACCATCACCCAGTTTGGGATTCGAACCTGGACAAGGGAGGTGGACATGCTAACCACTAAGACCCTGTGTCGTTCAAAAACTTTCTTTGTTTCAAATTATAACAGCAGGTTAAATATTTTAGCATGGAGGGGGGAAAGGAGATTTTTGAAATTGAGATGCAGTCATCATATTATTTTTGCTGACAGATGTTTGATCACTTTTAATGTAAGTGCACATTGATTCTAATATAGAGCAAAAACACCCGTCTTCATCCTAACAGATGAATGTACTTTTGTGGCCAGAGAAAACAGAAATATATATATATATATATATATATATATATATATATATATATATATATATATATATATATATATATATATGTGTGTGTGTGTGTGTGTGTGTGTGTGTGTGTACAATGGCAAGTAGAAAGAAATGGTAAGTGTGCATCTGATATGATATCATCTATTAGCACTTAGAAATTACCTCAATAGTTCGGTAGTAGGGGTCGAGCAGAACCTTAGCAAGAGCTACGATCTGAGGAGTGCGATCACAGCCATCTGAGCAGTGTACCAGTACAGGTCGACCCTCTCTCTCCACAGCAGAGGATACCAATGTAGCCGCCTTCAGCATGACAGACAGGTGCTGCAGCCACCGAGTGCTTTCTAATGAAGACAGCCAGCTAAAACTAGAAAATATATAACATTTCTGAAATAAAGAAGTTATTCAGTTACAGGCTGCTACACCCATGATACTCTAAGCAGAGACATTGTAGCTCCATCATACTGCTGTAAGATCCTACTATACAATCAACACACTAACCACCTACAATCCTGAGACTAACATTTTTATTATTTATTATACATGTGCAATATAATATGAAAGTTGATTTTTTGGCTTTATATTTTATTCATTTTTATAGTCTTTTTAAATTTTATCTTGTAAATAGGTTTATATTATTTATTTCACTATCATTGGAATTCAATCATTGAAATAAAGATTTCCCTTGTTATCTTATTACTTTTCTGTTTCTTACATCACAGAATAAGGTAATGAATTGGCTGAAGCATATCAAAAAGTTCAATACATTTAAAATTCTCTACAGTAGTCGGTAAGTATTCTACAATTTATACACCCTGGCTTTCAGTTCATCAATGCCATTTAATGTTGGTCTTTGTCCTGTTGCTTCATTGCACAAAAGGTAATCTTTTCAAGAATCTAGGTAGAATTACAATGATTAAACCCTGATTAAAACAAATCTTTTTGTTGCTTTAAGCAATATTTGATAACATATCTGGATTATGACTGCTACAATTTTTACTACGGGCAAAACATATGCTTTATATTAGGATAAAGGTTTTATATAGCAAACAATAATAATTTGATATTAAGAACAGTTAAGTGCCTTAAGAAGTAGAATTAAGAGTCAAGCACTGTCCTCAAATGCTAAGAATTAATAATTGAATGCTTTTATTAAAAATATTTCTATCTTGCAATAAACTTTACGTTTAGTCATTTTGAAACACTTATCTAAAAGGACTTTGAGGTAAGTGGCATGATGATGTAGTGGTTTATCATATTCAGTTTCCGTGAATTCATGTTCTCCCAATGTCCTTGCGTTTGTGTGTGTGTGTGTGTGTGTGTGTGTGTGTGCTCAGTGATGTATTGGCGCCCTGTTCTGGGTGTATCTGCTCAAAACCTAAAAACGGTTTCCCCTGGATTGGCTTGGGGAACTGCCCTGCGACCCTAGTATAGGATTAAGCGAAAGATAATGAGATGGGATAAGGTGAGAAAACAGCACAAGTCAAGTTAGTGAGCAATAAACTAAACTGTAGCATCATCAACTACTATGCCTTTGCTGATTAAACTGCTGTACTTATTTATGTCTAAACATCATTTGATTATGATTACAAGTGATACGGTCATTGCTATAAAGCCATTAAGTGTCTTTGTCAGTTTCCTTTAAAGAAGACAAAGAGATTACACTGAGTTTTTGCAGTAGAAGTGTGTCTTAATATACTGAATATCTCCAAATCACAAACAGAGCTGCTAAAATAATCTTTCTATTTAGCTTTAATAAAATATGTAACTGAACTGGTATAAGGGTAAGGTGGAAGCTCCATGTAAGACACCCGCAAATCAAAATGTATACCCAGAATAAACAGTTCAGTTTAATAAGTCAAATTAAGCGCTTTTATCGTTGGGGCCCATTCGTAGGTGCACAAAAAAAAAAATTCGAAGAGTCAACTAAGTTAGACGAACCGATACTCATGAATCCCGACAAGCACGTGGATGAAGTGTCAAAGCATTTCCAGCCCCAACACCACAGCATAGATTAGCCGGGCTTAAAGCTGAAGATCCGTGTGTCCAATGCAGCTCAACGCGCGGCGAAGTCCATTCAACAGGTGGTCTCCCCACAGCATGCACTCCACACTCACAGTTCTCTCTAGTCCCAGATCGTGACGATGCGGATAAACAGCCGCACAAAACTATTTCGCGACCAAAATAAAACTAAAACTGGGCCGCCATGGGCTAATGCAAAACCCGAAAGAGAAAAAAAAACAACCAGCTTTAAATAGCTATACGTTCAACGCCCTTGAGTCCGGTCACCAACTTCACCTCCTTCTCTCTTTATCGTTCACCCTGTCGGTCCGCCCTCCTCACTGGAATGGCGAGAAAACCTACTATACAGGGCACCATAACCGCAAAAGGTGATAGGAAATCGAGTTCTTTAACCCGTTATATACACACACAATTTACAGAACATTTTTAAGAGGGTCCTACATTCTCCCCCCACTGAAAAACCAGCATGTCCCATGCGGGCTCACATGTCTCAGAGAAAGAAATAGAAATCCTACTCTTTACACACTTACAATAAAATTAGGTCACAAGACTTGGATAGGGCAAGATCACTGGGGTATTCATACAAACCATGCATAAAGCTTGTGCATTACACCACCAGGCATGGTAACAATATGCATTTCCCTTAGCGTTACAACTCTTCTTTATGGACGATTTAACAGTGCATTGCTCAGTATCCACTGGTTTTCGTCTAGACTCACCCAGCCTATTATAGGTTAAACGCTCAGCAGGCCTTCTACTCCTACCAGACCTTCTCAGTTCTTCGGTTACCTCAGTACCGTGTGCACTAAGGTTTGTCCTACGCTCAGGCTGAACAGGTGCAGGAACTAAGGCTTCAGGTACAGTGACTGGGAGGTCACACCCTAAAGGAACAGTAACATTATCAGGAAGTAAGTTTTCAGCCTCTACTCTTGGCTCTCTTGATAGCTCCTCCTCTATTGGGGTAAGCTGTACAGTATTCTCGGTGTAACACCCATCTTCTGATTCACTATCGGACAGATACTGTATGGCACACTTAGAATTTTCACTAGTCTCAGATGGCCTTGGATCAAGGGCTGATTCTGGGACCTTCACATTTCGCTGCCTGAGTACTCTTTGTGAAGGAAATGGACTGGAATCAGCTTCTGGATTTAATATTACTTCCTGACCGAGAGGTAAAAAATGATTACGGTGCATGACCTTTGAGGGCCCCACACCATTTATAGGCCTTAGCCGATAGACAGGCAGATCATGCAGTTTACTCTCCACCACATAAGGATTTGGACCCCACCGATCAGCAAGTTTCTGTTTTCCTTTCAGGCCCAGATTTCTAATGAGGATTCGGTCCCCTGGGCCCAGACAATGATAGCGGACTTTTTGGTTATAGCGCTGCTTATTATTCTGGTTCATCTTGTTAGATGTAGCTTGAGCTAACTGGTAAGCCTGATTCAGTTCCTCTTTCATCCGGGACACATACTTCAGGTGAGATGCTATTGAGGACCCTTTAACAGAAATCCCAAAACATATATCAATGAGCAGTCTAGCCTCACGACCAAATAGAAGATAGTATGAAGAGAAACCTGTAGCTTTATTTGGGGTGCAGTTATAAGCATGCACAAGGTAAGTAATGTGCTGGCTCCACTTTGACTTTTGCTGTGAACTCAGGGTTCCTAGCATATCTCGCAAGGTACGATTAAACTGGCTGTGGATCCCCTTGTGGATGATATGGTGAAGTTCTTGACTTCTGCACTCCCAGCATAGTGAACATCTTATGGATTAAGTTGCTTTCGAAGTCTCTCCCCTGGTCAGAGTGAATCTGTGTGGGCAGGCCATAATGAATGATATACTTCTCCCACAATGTTCTTGCCACCGTCACAGCTCTCTGATCCTTGGTGGGAAAAGCTTGGGCGTACCTTGTAAAATAATTTGTCACCACCAATACATTGCCAATATTCTGAGAATCTGGCTCAATCGTCAGAAAATCAATACATACAAGATCCAGGGGTCCCAAACTACTAAGATAAGACAAGGGAGCAGCTCTATGAGGAAGTGTTTTCCTCTTAATGCACCGATCACAGGACTGACAATATGCTTCCACATCACACTTCATGCGAGGCCAGAAAAATCGGTCCCGTACTAGAGCATAGGTTTTATCAAAACCCAGATGACCACTCTCGTCATGCAGAGACATTAAAACAGTGCTATGGAATTTCTGGGAAAGCAGCAGCTGTCTTTTGTTTCTGTGGTCAGCCAGCTTAATGGTCCGGTACAACAGCCCCTGCTCAAATGACAGTCTCTCCCATTCCCTCTTCAGAATTTTAATACTGGGGTGTTTAGTCTGGACACTTGTGACAGGTCTACCCTGTCTAAAAACCCACCAAACTTTGCCAATAAAAGGGTCACTTTGCTGAGCATCCTGGATTTCCTCTTTACTATAGGTAGGCAGTTTCTCCACTCCCACTCCAGTACTCTGACAACAAACCTTGGGTATGGCTGTCATATGTGCTCCCAAATGATTTACAAAACAACTTTGTTGAGCACTCATCCCATGGCCAATGTACAGTCCCTGGCACATTGCACGCACCCCGGAAGCTGAAATCTCTTGCCATTCAACGTCCACAGAAAGACTCATGTGGTCACCGGGACAAAGAGTCTGCATCTATATTCTTCCGCCCAGGCCTGTATTTTAGTCCAAAATCATAAGTAGACAAAGCCGACAACCACCTGTGTCCTGTAGCATCAAGTTTTGCCAAAGTCAGGATGTATGTCAAAGGGTTATTGTCAGTTCTGAATTCGAATGGGATGCCATAGAGGTAATCATGTAGTTTGTCTACTACAGCCCATTTTAAAGCTAAAAACTCAAGTTTATGGGCAGGATATCTCTTCTCCGATGGTGACAAACTTCTACTAATGAAGGCAACAGGTCGCAGTTTGTCATCATGCTCCTGATACAAAACCCCACCCAAACCATCTAGGCTAGCATCAACATGCAATATATAGGGCTTTTGGGTGTCAGCATATGCGAGCACCAGAGTCTGCGTCAACTTGGCCTTTAGCTCTTTAAATGCGGAATCACACTCCCCAGACCATCTGGAACCAAATGGCTCAGAGTTCTGAACATGAACTTTACTCTTCGCGGGCTGGCCAGCATTGGACTTGGACCTAGAGTGAGAAGTTCCCTGAAGTAGTTCATTAAGGGGATGGCATATTCTCGAGAAATCCTTTACAAAACGACTGTAATAACCACAAAACCCCAAAAACGATCGGAGCTCTGACGGAATCTGAGGCTTTGGCCATGCTGAAACAGCTTTAATTTTAGATGGATCCGTGGCTACACCCTCTTTGGACACAATGTGACCAACGTACAACGTAGCTAACTGAAGTCCTCCCAAACTGACATTTATCCAGTGATAGTTTCAAACCTTCTTCCCTCAACCGGTCAAGAACTTTTAAGAGTCTCTCCTCATGCTCTTCTAGTGTTTTTTCCGAAAATGATTAAGTCGTCCAGGTACACCAACACCTCTAGGAAATTCATGTCTCCAACGGTTCGCTCCATAACCCTCTGGAAAGTGGCAGGTGCTCCAGAAATTTCCTGTGGCATACGCTCAAATTTATAAAATCCCAGTGGACAGATGAAAGCTGTCTTTTCTTTATCAGTTTCACCCATAGGGATTTGGTAGTACCCACTCCTCAGGTGAACGGTGAACCACTTGCTCCAGACAAA
Organism: Corydoras maculifer; assembly: GCA_019802435.1. Taxonomy (NCBI): domain Eukaryota; kingdom Metazoa; phylum Chordata; class Actinopteri; order Siluriformes; family Callichthyidae; genus Corydoras; species Corydoras maculifer. Next base: position 37,605 of record JAFMOD010001888.1, on the reverse strand, counting down.
CTATGCAGAGCGTCTTCGATTCTTGGGACTGTATACTGATCAGGGATAGTTCGTTGATTCAAAGTCCGGTAGTCGACACACATTCTGACTTTTCCTGACTTTTTCCTAACAACTACGATTGGAGATGCATAGGGACTTCTTGAGTCAGAAATGATACCATTCTCCTTAAGTTCCTGTAAATGTTTGCGCACATCCTCTATATCAGCGGGAGCCAAACGACGAGATCTTTCTCTGAAAGGCTTCGAATCAGTCATTCGGATCTCATGCTTCGTACTACTGGAGCAACCCACATCCCATTCATGACAAGAAAACACTTCCCTTCTCTCCAGCATCTTTGCACAGAGACGTTGCTTTGCCTCTTCTGGCATAGGGGAGTCACCAAAATTAAGAGAACTAAGAGCCAAGGTAGTGGTTGTTTTAGGGATAGGAGACTTTAGCGGCGGGACCATAATGAGAGGACATACACTGGCAAGCGGTGTCCCTCTTCTCAGAACCACAGGTTTACTGGAAACGTTCCTCACTTTTACAACAACACGCTTCTGTGACAGATCAGATGCAGAGTGAACTGGTCTCACTTGTACTTGTGCTGAGATAATAGCATCTTCTTGCTGCTCTACTAGTAGGAGTTAGTGGGTCAGGTCACCAGGTAATTTGGGCATGCCAGCAACTCAAGCAACTTGGCGAGGCTGTAAAATAATGGCCTTGGGCTGTACAAACCAAACAGTTCCCTTTTTCTCTTTTTCATCTAACTCAGCAACTGTATCTTTTAAGCACTTATAAGCTTCTCTGATCATGGGGTGTCTTTTAATAGTACTTAAAAACTGTTCTCCACCCTGAGTTCTACATGAATTTAAAAGCTTCCTTACAATTTCTGTGTTAGTTCCCACCAACATAGCTACAGGTGAGTTCGAGACAGGATTAGGGCACACTAACACTAAGGTGTCTATTGTTTCCTGCACCCCTGCAATCCCCCCAGTAACCTCAGATACCTCAGTCTGAGAGACAGATATCTATCGTAAGGGTACCTTTGAGAACTTAGACCCCATATTTCCAAATTTTCTACTGGCTCTATAGGCATATGGGTCAAATGAGCATCATAAAAACTTTTGTACAAAATAGTGACCTGAGAACCGCTATCTAAAAGGGCTTTACCATAAATTCCCTCAATTAGAACAGGTACCTCAGAGGTGGGACTCACTAACCCCATGGGTATCTTGGTGCCCTCACATGCAGATGCACATTGGGTGGAACGTGTTTTAATTGGAGCCCGATGCCTTTCCTTCACAGAGCCCCGGGGAAGTTTCCCTTCATCAAAGCAATCAGCTTCCGGTTCACCTTTTTCAAATCTTCAGCACCTTTACATTCCCGTTTGGTGTGTCCATCCTCTTCACACCGATATCAGAAAATGCCTGTCATCTTGGGTTGAGACTTCTCTGGTTCAACTAGTTCACGTACATTTGGTTGAACCATCCCGGTGGGCCCAGCGGACCCACTTGGTCTTGACCTCACTGTAGCCACATTTAAAAGTTGAGTCAGCTGACTTGACAACTCATAGACATCTTTCTTCAAACTATCAATTTTAGATGCCTGGGTGAATTTAGAGGCTGTGGTGGCAGCAACCCTGGCTCTGACAGTTTCTCTAGATTGTATCCAATCCTCTTATTCCCTAACTTCCCATAGTAGTTGTGAAAAGGAAGGTGGTTCTCGCAGAGCATGGGTGAGTCGAACCCGGAGAGCAACCATATCGCCAATCAGAGAACCCTTCACTAACTGCTCCATACGTGCTTTATTCAAGTCTGCAACTTCAATCCCTTTTTTAGACAGAGCATGGTGGAGAAGTTTATCCAGCCAATAAAGGTAGGTGGAAAGCTTTTCTCCATTTTCTTGATACGTGTGCCTAAATTTTGCCATTAAATTGGTGCCACTCTCGGTAGTGCCATAAGTGGTATCCAGAGCAGCCAAGTAGTCTGCAACTGTAGCAGAAGGGTTACTAACCTTTAATAACCTAATAATATCAGGAGCTGGCCCCCTTACGCATTCTACAATGCGCTGCTTCTTTGCTGCCTCATTACACTGCCATTCGCTGACCATCTGAGTAGCTTGCTCTGCCCATATTTTATACTCCTCCTCACCTAGGGGTACAGGTCTAAAGCCTGAGAATAACCTTAATTTTCTGTAGCTGATCCCATCAGGGGATGCTTGACTACATTTGTCAATCAGTCTGCCTATGGCGCTCACCAAGTCGGCACTAAGATCAGCTCTAGGGTGTTGCCTTTCCCTAGCAAAGGCCATTACATCATCCATAGATTTTCCTTCCTGGTTTAGTAATGTATACAGCTTTGAATAAAAACACTCATCCCCAGAGCTGGAGTCCATAGCTCCTAAACTGCTTACCGGCCAGGGGCCTACTTCCCCCTGAATCCCAACCTCAGAGGGCAGCGCATGTTGCTCCAAAATGGTGCTGGTCTCTACTAGAATAAAGGCCTGTTTACCTGTGGAATCTGCACGACGACCCCTTATCGTAGTATGCCCAAAAGCCTTGACCTTTTCTAACACTCGTAAAATCTGCTGTTCCGTAGGGATGTTCTCCTGTCTACTCCACTCAACAGCTTGCCCAAGATCCATACTAGCAGTACTAAACATTAAAGTGGAATAAACACTTTCTGAAGAATGAACAGAAAAATTTAACATGGACAAAAAATAATATTATATATACAGCTGGGATTACTTTTCCAAAAAAAAAGAAAAATAAATAAATAAATAAAAAATAATAATAATAATGATGACAATAAATTAACCTTAATTACTCAAGATAATATTTAATATGAATATTTACTGGTGTCTCAATAAACGATCGCGTAAACTATAACATGGAAATAAACAATCAAACCACAAATAGTTTGTGTAAATAACCCTTTAAAAGAAATAGAAAAAAATGTATACCCAGAATAAATAGTTCAGTTCAATAAGTCAAATTAAGCGCTTTTATCGTTGGGGCCCATTCGTAGGTGCACAAAATAAAATGGTTCGAAGAGTCAACCGAGTCAGACGAACCGATACTCACGAATCCCGACAAGCACGTGGATGAAGTGTCAAAGCATTCCCAGCCCCAACACCACAGCGTAGATTAGTCGGGATCAAAGCTAAATGTGTGGTCAGATCTGAGTGTCCAATGCAGCTCAACGCGCGGCGAAGTCCATTCAACAGGTGGTCTCCCCACAGCATGCACTCCACACTCACAGTTCTCTCTAGTCCCAGATCGTGACGATGCGGATGAACAGCCGCACAAAACTATTCTGCGACCAAAATGAAACTAAAACTGGGCCGCCGTGGGTTAATGCAAAACCCGAAAAAGAAAAAAAAAAGCAACCAGCTATAAATGGCTATACGTTCAACGCCCTCGAGTCCGGTCACCGACTTCACCTCCTCCTCTCTCTATCGTTCACCTCGTCAGTCCGCCCTCCTCACTGCAATGGCGGGAAAACCTACTATAAAGGGCGCCAAAACCGTAAAAGGTGATGGGAAATCAAGTTCTTTAACCCGTGATATATACACACACAATTTACAGAACATTTTTAAGAGGGTCCTACACTAGCATCAGTAACTTCTTAACCCTTGACACCAACACTGCATCAAGCACATTCTGCTCCACCTTGGGTTCTTGTCTTGATCAGGTCTGTCCAAAATCCACCAGGAAAACACACAGTTCTCTGTCCAGTCCCTGGCTCATGGAGACGGTTTGGAAGCAACGTACTTCTCTTCGTTCCGCCGAAAGAAAATGTCGCAAGTCTGGTCTGTCTTCAGATTTAGAAACATACCAGTCCTCACTTGCCACTTTCTTGAAGGATGTAACTGCTGCTGAATCCTTGTTCTTCCAGTCCAAGATAACATGCATCTCAGATGCCCGCACCTTATTCAGCACCTTCAACTCACTACAAACTCCTCCCTCTCCCCCTCCTAATGTCTTTGCAACTTTTTTTACAGAAAAGATTGAGGGCATAAACAAATTCTTTCATACTCACCATTTCCACAACACTTCATCTCACACATCCAGCCATCCAACCCTCTCCTCCTTCTCCCCTGTCACAGAATCTGACATCTGCAAAATTCTTTTTGCCAGTAACCCAACTACTTGCCTCCTTGATTCCATCCCATACCACCTTTTTCAATCCATCGCCTCCTCCATCACACCAGCTCTCACACACATCATTAACTCCTCTCTCACGTCTGGGACTTTTCCAAATTGTTTCAAACAGGCCATAGTCAAACCCCTACTCAAAAAACCTATGCTCAACCCAAATTTGGTCAAGAGCTACAGACCTGTTTCTCTTTTACCTTTCCTGTCTAAAACACTTGAACGGGTGGTATCCACACAGGTATCCAAATTTCTTAATCAGAATAATCTCCTTGATCCCAATCAGTCCGGTTTTAGATGTGGTCACTCCACGGAGACAGCATTGCTCTCTGTGATTGACTCACTTAAATCTGCCAAAGCCAAATCTCAATCCTTGGTCCTCATTTTGTTAGACCTTCCTGCAGCTTTTGATACAGTAAATCATCAGATTCTACTGTACACTCTAGCTGAATTAGGCTTTTCTGATACGACACTTGAATGGTTTCAATCCAATCTCACAGGAAGGACCTTCAAAGTGTCATGGAATGGAGAGATCTCTAACTCTCACCAAGTACGCACTGGTGTGCCTCAGGGCTCTGTACTTGGTCCTCTCCTCTTCTCACTATACATGACATCACTGAGCACAGTCATCCAGGCGCATGGTTTCTCTTACCACTGCTATGCTAATGACCCTCAGCTTAATCTGTCTTTTGCCCCTGACGACACCACCATCTCAAATCGGGTATCTGCCTGCCTCACCGACATATCTGTTTTGATGAAGGGCCGTCATCTCAAATTAAATTTAGAAAAATCAGAGCTTCTCACTATCCCAGCTAAACCCTCAATTCATCACGACCTGACCTTCCAAATTGATGGCTCCACAATCTCCCCAACCGATTTGGTCCGGAACCTTGGTTTCACAATAGACTCCCACCTTAAACTCTCTGATTATGTTATCAAAACCGCCCGTTCCTGTAGATTCCTTCTTTACAACATAAGAAAGATCAGACCCTGCTACCCAACTGCTTGTTCAAGCCCTAGTCCTATTTCAGCTTGATTATTGTAATGCGCTACTTGCCGGTATCCCAGATTCCACAATCAGACCTCTTCAACTAATTCAAAACTCTGCAGCCCGACTTCAGTTTAACAAGCCCAAGCGAACTCATGTCACTTCATTACTCACTTCCCTCCTTTGGCTCCCTGTAGCTGCTCGCATTCAGTACAAGTGACTGAGTCTGGCATACAGAACCATTTCTGGATCTTCCCCCTCCTACCTTCACTCTATCTTTTCAAAATATACTCCAACTCGTTCACTTCGCTCCAGTGATGATTGCCGCATGCCGATTCTCACTCCGTGGCGTTCACCACTGCAAAATGGTGGAACGTTCTTCCCAACTCTGTCCGTAAGGCAGAATCACTAAACAGTTTTAAGAAACTACTGAAGACGCATCTCTTTAACAAATACCTTTTGTAGAGAAAAGAAAAAAAAAGGGGGGGGGGCAGCATCGAATAACAATCAGGTTTGATGAATTTATAATATAGTTGTTTTTTTCCATAACTTTTGACTTGTAATGTTCTCATTTGTAAGTCGCTTTGGATAAAAGCGTCTGCTAAATGACTAAATGTAAATGTAAGTCTTAAACACCAAGCTCAATGCAATGCATCAGATGCTGTGGTGTAAAACACAGTGCCACTGCACTCTAAAACTGTGGAGATGTGTTCACTAAAATGATAAATCAAACATCTTCATCTGTGGAATGGGTTGGTGGTTGTGAGTAGAATGGTACTTAACTGAATTGGGTTAAGTGTAAGGTTATGGTAAAGGAAGGATTTTGGTTTACGGTTGTTTTTCAGGTGTTAAGCACTCCCACTTAGTTTTAGTTGAAGGAATTTTAATGCTTCAGCATACCAAGAGATTTTGGGCAATTTTGTGCTCCCAACTTTGCTGCTACTAAGATGCTACAGTTCAGCTTATATCTCACTAACGTGACATGACGAGTCTCATCTCATCATCTTTTGTTTAGACAAAACGGGGCCCAGGGTGGGTTGCTCACACACCATATTGGGGGAAGAGCAGCCAATTTACCTTAAATTTATGTTTTTAGATTGTGGGAGGAAGCTGGAGAACCCCACGTGGCCCCGGAAAGAACCTGGAAACTCCTAGAATGAGAGTCAAACCTGGAACCCCCAGCGCTAAGAGGTAAATGTGCTAACAACTATGCCATCATGTCGACCACCTTTAAGTGTCTTTTAAACGATTAAATGTCAATGTAAAATTTTAAATGAATCTACAGTGGTTTTTAGTCAAAACATTTAACCCTAAATTTCCAACGTTTAATGACAGTACAACTGATACACCGAGAGTAAATGTGGGGTTGTTTAGGGCAATAGATGTTTGTAGCTGGGTGTCATCAGCATAGTAGAATTACGAGAACATATGGGCTTGTGTTACTGAGCCCAAGTTTCATTTTCGAAATTCCTTAATCAGACATAATGAAGGCCACTAGAAAAGGAAGTTATAATTCTTTTTCCTGTTCTAATCGAGCCACTAATTTAACACCACATAGCAGATAGGTATGCAGCAGCAGAATCTGATTTTAAAACTAAGACTGCACAACTTAAGAAACTAAAAGAAAACCTTTAAATGAACATATTTTAAGGCTTTAAAAAACTAAACACTGAAGTTTTTAACTTCAGGCATGTGTCTATGTATAAACATGTAATCAAGGGGCCCCAACGCACAATAATGACAGTGTGTGTACAAAATCAGCGTACAAAAAGACAGAGACATGTTAAAAATGTGCAGCTTATGCAAGATCCAAAAACGAGTGAAGTCAAGATATTTGATTTGAGGCGCTGAAGTGATGTCTCACTATGTGGCACAGTCTGAGTGCTTGTGGATAAACATACCTGACTATTTTGGAGTCTTTAAAGACAATGTGCAGTTGAAACATATCTCTGCTCTCCACACTCTCAATCAACCTGCAACAATACAGCAGACCAAAACATTACAATTCATTTGTACCAGGTTACTAAATAACATTGTGCTGATTGAACTTTATCATTTGGTCACTAATCAGGACTTACTGATTTTTTCAACAAACCACTTACCATGTAATAGATTATTTTACATATTATATTATATAAGATTGTAATACATTTATTTTTCATACACAGTATGTACTGTAGAACGTAAACAGATGGACTACAGTCTGGAATTGTAGAACTAAAAAGTCCATCTTTACAGTTATTGGAACTGAGAACACGGACAATAAATGGAGCAAAAAAGAGACATGTCCAAATCTCACAATATCCAGTGTAAATAAATCATGAGACACGATGTGAAGCAGAGTGCAGTTACACCTCTTTTTTGAGATTTATTTACAATAATGTACAACCTCGAGTGGTCTTCCACGATGTAATCTAGTCCAGTTTTATAGTAAACATTGATCACTGAATAACAGGATTCAGGATTCTCCAACAATCAAAAACTGCAATCTAGTGGCCATATTACAGAAAACAATTTATAAATAACAACCGGAACAGGTTTTGTGCTCATCAGGAATCAGCTCATATTATCAGCTTATATTCATATGTATTTCCATTTATGGTACATGATTTAAAAGAATGTTTTGTATATCACACATTGATACAAATGTAAACCACTAAGATATGTGCAAGATCACAGCTGGACAAATGGCTCAGCCAATCAGATTTAAATTTGAAATGTTTAAGCATTTCTTTTCTCTATTTGGTTAAGATCTTGAAAAAAACCTGAGCTTTTGCACCAAATCCATGGTCCCTTGTCTGATTTCATCATTTTCAGCGCATCTCTCATTTCACGCAAGACCCAAAGCTATTACACATAAAGGATTAAATTGACTGGGAAAAACTAAGTGAGCTGGAGGCGTGCAGGGTACTCACTGACATCTCAGTGTCCACACCTGGGTACATCTATCACACACCATGGCACAGAGAAAGAGAGGAAACAGAGGAGGAGAGAAAGGAGAACAAAAAAAGCATGAGAAAATAACAAATGAAAGACTGCAGAAATGAAATAAGCTTAGAAATAAACATGAAGCAAAACAGAACAAAATGAAGGGTAAGAGCAAAGAGGAATAAGAAGTAAGTGAGATCACACTGGCGCTGGCGGCGCTCGGCGAATTACCGGCGGCATAGAACCACTCGCGAAGCGAAAGACCGGAGGGTCATGACGGCGGCTCACTGCAGCGGCTCACTGACAGCGCGGAGTGTCTTACAGGGCGGATCACTGGTCCGGCGGCTCGCGGCGGTTCGCAGGCGGCACGCGTCGCATACAGTGGTAGCACGCTATCGGCGCGCAGCGGCTCGCAGGGAGGATTCTATGGGCGCGGGCATCCGAACCCGGGGAGAACCTGCCTAGGAAGACCGCCTCGAACAGGCTGGCCGAAGTGAGGCATTCATTCCTGGTGGCCACTAAGCTCTCGGTCAACCTCCGCGCAGGTCCCAAAAGTCTGGAGAGGTAGAACAGCACCCTCTCCCCATCCGATAGCTCTCGACTGGTCACACAATCTAACACCTTGCAACTCCCGATGTACAGAAGTGGCTTCAAAGCCACTCCGTCGCAAGGTTTCAGGAGCTTACACGGAACGGAGAGAGGGTGAACGATCTCCCCATACTCCGGGACGCGATCGATAACCCTCATCGTATATGCGGAAGGCGGAGAAAGACTAGATGGAGGGGCTAGCGCCGAGCTAATGCTGCAGCCGGAGAAGTGGCTAATAGCGGGGCTAGCGCCTTGCAAATGCAGCTGATGCTGCAGCCGGATAAAGTGGCTAATGGCGGGGCTAGCGCCGAGCTAATGCAGCTAAAGCTGCAGCCAGATAAAGTGGCTAATGGCGGGGCTAGCGCCGAGCTAATGCAGCTGAGGCTGCAGCCGGATAAAGCGGCTAATGGCGGGGCTAGCTTGACGGGGGTATGTCTGTCACTTATTGTGCACTGTGAGCTATTGTAACCAAATACAAAGTGTAGTCAGCAAGCCACATGTAATTAGGTAGTACCCAATCCCAGCTCTAGGGGATGGGCACCACCTACGGGAACCCCGAACGGCCAAATCCCGAGTGAGGAAAACAGGGGGGAGTGGCATAGCCCTTCCAAGCCTGACAGATATATATATTATGTATGTTTTGTTGTAGGTCTGATAACATTTGCTTTAACTGCACAGGCTAAGTCTGCTTCCTACATGGTACACATAGACAAGATATGACTCTGCTGGTCTCCTGCCAGTATTGAAAAACTACATACAAACCACTGATTAGCCTTAAATATAACATTTAATTTATTTAACATTTACAAATTTATTTTCTAAATGAATATATGAGTGTTAATTGGCCCATACATATAAAAAACCCAAAATTTTTAGGTTTCTAAATCTGAAGACAGACCGGACTTACGCCATTTTCTTTCAGCGGAATGAAGAGAAGTACGTTGCTTCCGAAGCGTCTCTGTGAGCCAGGGACTGAACTGAGAACTGTGTGTTTTCCTGGTGGATTTTTCGACAGACCTGATCAAGACATGAAGCTAAGGTGGAGCAGAATGTGCTTGATGCAGTGTTGGTGTCAAGGGTTAAGAAGTTACTGATGCTAGGAAGGGCATCTGTAACCAAGTCGGCAAAGAGTGTATTAGAGAGAGCACTAAGATTGTGACGTAACTGAGTTGTTTTACTGATTAACACGGGAGGAGGTGGAAGAGAGACAGAGAACTGTATGAAGAAGTGGTCTGATTCATGAAGTGGAGTGATGTGTATGTCTGAAGAAAGACATGAGCGCGTCATGATGAGGTTGAGCTGGTTGCCAGCCCGGTGGGTAGTGAATGTTGAAATTGCCGAGGACAACAAGATGATAACCATCATCTGGGAGAGATGATAATAACATATCAAACTCGATATATTCCTCGACAAAGTTATCTAGTTGACCTGGGGGGCGATAGTTGACAAGAAAATGACATTTAACCGGTTCAGTGATGGTCAGTGCATGGAATTTGAATGAGACAGTGTTTGATAAAAGTGTAAGAGGAGAGAATTTCCATTTGCGGGTGATAAGCAAACCTGTACCTCCTCCTCTTTTGCCGATACGAGGAGAGTGAGAGAAGTGTAAATTCGTTGATAGGGCAGCTGGTGTCGCGGAATTCTCGGGACGAATCCACGTCTCAGTGAGGGCTAAAACCTGAAGACCAGCATGCGTGGCAAAGGCAGGAATGAAATCAGATTTCTTGATGGCAGACTGACAATTCCATAGACCTGCAGAGAAGGTGAATGGTTCGCTTGTATTCACCTGCTGCAGATTTCGCAGGTGTGCAAGAGTGCGCCTTCTCCTCTGAGGAAAGGAGCGTCTGTGTGAGGAGGAAATGACAGGTATGAACTAAAAACACATGCTGAAGAGAAAGGTGTAAATGGGTAAGAAAATGAAATGACTACTTAGAGACTACTTAGTTGCCTTGTCGTTGTCCTTGCTCGGTGGACTCGCGCAGGTTGACTCGCAGGTCTTTACACGAATAGGTCTTCACGCGAGAGGCGGAACACGAGAGGCTGTCGCTTCCGCTGTCGCGTCAGTGTATCTACGAATCGTGATTCTAGGGGTGACGACGCGTAGATCTACGATGTACAGCAGGTTATCCAAAGCTACAGCAGTTACTTCCTACACAAATGCCTGACTTGTTCTGCATTCAGTACAAGTCACTGACTCTGACCTACAGAACCATTTCTGGATCTTCCCCCTCCTACCTTTACTCTATCCTTTCAAAATACACTCCAACTCATTCACTTTGCTCCAGCGATGATTGCCGCCTGCCGATTCCACCTCACCGAGGAGCTAATTCGCACTGCAAAATGGTGGAATGTTCTTCCCAACTCTGTCCGTAAGGCAGAATCACTAAACAGTTTTAAGAAACTACTTAAGACGCATCTCTTTAATAAATACCTGTTGTAGAGAAAAGAAAAAAGAAAAAAAAAGGGGGGGGAGGGGCCGCAGCATCGAATAACAATCAGGTTTGATGAATTTACAGTATAGTTGGTTTTTTCCATGGCTTCTTACTTGTGGTGTTCTCATTTGTAAGTCGCTTTGGATAAAAGCGTTTGCTAAATGACTAAATGTAAATGTAATATAGGGTAAAGCGGAAGATGAATGAATGAACGATTCTGATTCTGATATGGTAAAATCTATCCAGGGGCCGCACGCCGCCCATCCCGAGGTCCAGGGGCCACACGCCGCCCAGCCCGAGGTCCAGGGGCCGCTCGCCACCCAGCCCGAGGTCCAGGGGCCGCACGCCGCCCAGCCAGAGGTCCAAGGGCCGCACGCCGCCCAGCCCGTTGTCCAGGGGCCGCACGCCGCCCATCCTGTTGTCCAGGGGCCGCACGCCGCCCAGCCCGAGGTCCAGGGGCCGCACGCCGCCCAGTCAGTGCACCAGTGGCGCCCAACTCGCCACGCAGCCCGAGGGCGTAGCCCACTCCGCACCCGCCGAGGGCGTCTGTCGGACCACGCAGCCAGAGGGCGTGGCCCACCCCGCACCCGCCAAAGGCGTCCGCCGGACCACACAGCAAGAGGCCGTGGCCCACTCCACACCCGCCGAGGGCGCCCGCAGGACCACGCAGCCAGAGGATGTGGCCCACTCCGCACCCGCCGAGGGCGCCCGCCGGACCACGCAGCCAGAGGGCATGGTTCCCTCCTGATCCGCCTAGGGCGCCCGCCGGACCACGCAGCCAGAGGCCGTGGTTCCCTCCTGATCCGCCGAGGGCGCCCGCCGGACCACGCAGCCAGAGGGCATGGTTCCCTCCTGATCCGCCGAGGGCGCCCACCGAACTGCATAGCCAGAGGGCTCGAGGAGGGCGGAGGACCCCCCCCTTCCCCCCCGGGATTTTTATTTACTTTTTATATATATATATTTTTTTCTCTTGGTCGCGTCCTTCCGTTCCGCCTAGGGCACCTGTTCTATGTCTGTTAATTTACTTTCATGGATGGTCTTTAGTTTAGTTAATTATCACTTTCTGTTTATTGGTCGTTTTGTGCATGTGGTCGGATGTCATTTGTATTTATTTCCTTCATTCCCTGTCCTCCATGCACGTCGAATTTAACCTTATGTTCACTCGTCCGGTACCTTTGTTTTGTGGTGTTACTACACTTTTAAATAAATTCTGTTTCCCTGCTACCTGCGTGTCACAAATGCAGCGTCCCGTAGCCAGAGGAACGGAGGGAGGCGTATTTGCACGTAAATCAAAAAAGAGTTTATTTCCTCCAGGCGGGAATAAAGTGAAAAAACAAATAAACACAAAGTCCAGACTCAAATAGCACACGAGAGGCGGCGGGGAGCCGCAGCTCACCACTTACCCAATGGGTGAGCAGAGCGAAGCGTAGGCGAGGCGGGGGCATACCATGGAGTCCGCGAAGCCCTTCAAGGATGAGCGCGATCCTGAGAAGAGACAGCGAATCAGAAGAAGCATCGGAGACATCTCGCCAGGAGCGTAGAAGCACGTACAGAGCTGTAGCGCGTAGCAGGAAGCGACAGCGTGTACGAACCGGGTAAAACCAAAAAACTCTGCGCCGATGGATCCGGTAAGGCGGCTTAAGAGGACGCTGCCATCAACGGGACACACCTGCAACTAATAATCCGGAGAGGGTGATCTGTGATTACCAGCATTAGTGTCAGGTGTGGAAGTGGGCGTGTGAGGTGCAGTGCGTGTGACAGCGGGGCGTGAACATGGAGTGGGTGTGTGTGAAGGAGAGCGAGGAACCGCGGGGCGTGAGCGGGAATGTGTAACACTGCGTGCCTGGCTCCCTTCAGCGCGTTAGAGCGCGACGGCTCTGCGCTTGTAATGCGCAGCCGCTTTAATCTCTAGGTTGGCGAGTGTAACAGTATGCATACAACATAGTTCTTACTTATATATAGTTCTTGACCAGAACACACTATATCATCAAATGTGTTTGTCCATTGTTCTTCCATGTGTTCTTCCACTTCCACTGAGCAATATTGTCTGGACTTTATCTTTGCTTTATGTAAGCACCAAAGTTTTATCTTTCTCTAAGTATAAAGATAATTTACTTTAAGTATTTTGGAGTGAGCTGCTAATTAGCTGGTGTTGGGTGTTGGGCTATCAATCTGAAGGTTGTGGGTTGAAATCCCAGGTGCACTGAAGTTACCACTGTGGTTCCTTGAGCAAGGCCCTTAACACTAATTGGTCTAGAGATACTGTGGCCAACCCTATGCTCAATTCGTAGGTCACTTTGGACAAAAGCCTCTGTTAAATGCCCAAGTGTAATGCTTTGTAGCATTACTTAATTTCGATCTGTAGACCTGTATGTGACACAGTAAATGACTGATAGTTTATATTTTCCGAACTGAAATGTCTACGCATCAATACAATGTGTAATTTATGTATATATAAATGATGTATACCAAGTGAATTACTGGAAGTGAAAATTATTTATGTGCATTTTGTTGTACATTTTCATACCTAACCAATAACCATATTTTAACCTGCTGGTGTGCATTTATCCTGTTTATAAAATGGGTAGTTCCAGTCCTTAAATCTGATTGGCTGAGCTGTTGCACACCTGCACACTTCACAGTGCTTCACATTTGTATCAATAGGTGATATACATTATTTTAAATACCATAAATTGAAATACAGATTAATTTCAACAGCAAGCTGATTTCTGATAAGCAGTAAGCCTTTATCCTGTTACTCACCAATCAATGTTCACTTTATAAACTGGACTAGATTATGTCCCAGGGAAACAGATTATATATATAGTGGTTAGCACATTCGTCTCTCAGCGCTAGGGATTCCCGGCTCGAATCCCATCTGGATGGAGTTTTCATGTTCTCGTGTCCGCGTGGGTTTCCTCAGGGTTCTCTGGCTTCCTCCCACAGTCCAAAAACATGGCTCAAGTCAATTGAATTCTCCAAATTGCCCCATATAGTGTGTTTCTGTGTATGTGTGTGTGAGTGAAACACAATTTTGTAGTAGTAATTTTGAAGGTAGACAAAGTAATTTATATTCAAATTAATTATATTTAAATTTGGCAATTCTTATCCATAAAATCATATTTTTATGTTTTATGAATAGATTTACTCAATATTTAGACAATTACTATATTTAACTTAATTAAATCAAAACCTTGTTTTTTATTTTCACAAGTGAAACATGAAACTATAGAATTAGTTATCTAATAACAGAAAACTAATGAAATGGTGCTTAATTATAATATACAAATGTGTATATACAGGTATGCAAATATTATAACATGTCATTAAAAGCCTTTTTGTTAACAGAAAGATTAACACAAGTAAAGTTCATCTTTCTATAACCACTAAAATCTCTATATTTAATGTATTCAATAGAATACTTTTTTTAGAACAACCCATAAATGGTCTAGAAAAGTTACACTGCCCCAGTAGTCACATAGGAATGATTTTTTTTGGATATATCTATAATATAATTTATAACCAGTTTTCCAGAATAAGCAGATGAAACTGGGAACAATAAAAATACTTGAAATGAACTCTTTTAATAAATTTCACAACGTTATATCTAGTTAGATAACATTAACAGATATGTCCACATAAATATATTTATAAGCTTATCCGATTAACCATATACATACATTAAAACATGGTTTCAAATCAACGTGCTTGAAAGTATAGTTTTCAGTGTCATGCTAATTTTATTAAATGAAAATTTTTGCCATCTAAATTTTTTGAAATGTTGTCAAAGCCTATATTTTATGCATGATTAAGGAACCAAAATAAACATAATATAGGTGAAAATTAAGTAACATTATAAGTGAAAATTTATCCTTAAACTCCATCAAATATTAATAATGAATGTCTACTTTTGTAAATTTCTTCGTTACCACACCTTTGCAATATTTCTGGCATTAACTACAAGTAATAAAACTGGGTTAACTAAAATGCTGCCCATAAAGTGATGTATTTCTAATACCTTTAATGATAAATCCTTAATAAAATAAGGTTGTGTATTTAATTATATAACTAATTAAATTTTTACCAAAAGGTAATATAAATTATTACACAATCACAATTTAAATACAATAGGCTTGTTTATATTCAGTTTTATGTCGTGTCTTTGGTGGTCAGATTGATTGATGGTCGGCATTAACTACATGCAACCATGTACTTGCAGACACTAAAAAAAATCTATTAGCAAAAAAATTTTAATACAAGAATATGCCTGCAGAAAAATTAAAATATGCACCATCTTGCATATTCAGGGAATATTATGTATTCAAGTATGTTTAATTTGTTCATAAATAAAGCAAAGCATTCAAAATAAGCATAATTTGTATGTAAAGCATTTACCAGCCTGTATTATTCATTCATTCATTATCTCCCGCTTTATCCTCTATTAGGGTCGCGGTGGGGTTCCCCATGCCCATCCAGGGGAGAACATCTCAGGCGCTGGGCAGATAGACCCAGGACAGGGTGCCAATCCATCGCTGGGCACACACTCACTCACGCAGACACACTCTATATGGGGCAATTTTTGAGAATTCAATTGACTTGATCCATGTTTTTGGACTGTCTGAGGAAACCGGAGAACCCGAAGAAAACCCACGCAGACACTGGGAGAACATGGAAACTCCACCCAGATGGGGATTCGAACTAGGAATCCCTAGTGCTGAGAGGCGAACATGCTAACCACTAGGCCACCGTGCCGCCCAGCCTGTATTATACCTTTCATAAATCCCTGAATAAGGTAGAACCAGGATGCACCTTTAAAAGCCTTGTTTGTTGAATTTTAGGAAGACAACTGCAAAAATATTAAGCAATTACTTAAAGTAAAATAAGGCTATTGGAAATGGAATGAGTTCATAAATTTACCCAAGCAGTGGACAATAGTAATGCTATTCACTATTCACTGTGGCTGGATTTAGTATTGGATAAACACTGCTAAATGAATGGAGCATATGTTTACAGAAAACCCTTAAATGTGGTCTGAGTGGTAAGACCTTAAAGCCTTCTTAGTGTGTGTTGAGTGCGCTCACGCCTGCTTTTAGTGCAATTTACTCAGAATGGTTACTGATGCCAAATATAAATAATTGCTTTACAAAACACTTACATATTATTAGCAATGTTACTATTCATTTATCAGCATTGTCTAAATTTTAATTTTACATTTTAAATTGTGTTCTCGTAAGTCAGATTGCAAGTGGACAGCATTAACTATGTGCAATTATGCACTTGCAGACATCTATATGTCTTAAACCAGTGTTAAACTGCTTTTGTGCTTTTGGTTTTATTCTAGCCATGGATTTTCACCCTGTTTTCTTGACATTTTTGTCTGAATGTATTAATTATATATTCATTCAGTTGTTCTTCAAATCATCCAAAAAAATAATCTTTATTCGGACAGCAAAGTGGATTACCAGTTCCTGGCTCAGAAAAGCCAAATATACCAAAATGCCTAAAGCAAAGGAAAATGCATACTATTATGAGAAGTAATGTTGCTAAAAACTCCATAGAGAGATTTTAAAAGGGTTTCGGCAAATAGTTATAGTATATTGACTTTATTTCATTGTCACTAAGCAATCAAGCTAATTAATAAAATACTATTCTAACATATTTTTCTCGCCATTTGAAATGGTGACAGCTATTTTAAACTGGTACTCTGTAACAGAGAATAGAATAGAGGTTACAACAAAAGGTAAATGACATACAATGGTTCCTCTTTCATTTAAATAACATCTATAAGAGTAGCACACAGCATAATATACTGTATATTTAATATGAAGAGTAAGATGCTTTAACAGTCCACTTTTATGCAGTGTGCAGTATTTCCAATGACTAGATGTGTCTATGTCTATCTGATAGAATTACTGTCACCTTTATCTGACCCATGATACTATTGGAATCTGTTCCGCTCGAAATGGGCAAGCAAAGTGCATATGCGTACCCAGCACTCAAATATTAGTACAAATATAACCATGTATAAATATAACATTAGAATAATGGCCACATGCTCTCCCACCCCACTTGGCCCCAGCTATAGATAAAGGCAAGGCATTTACATCCTCTTTAATGCCTCAACAAAGGATTAAATTGGAGTTCTATATAAAGTATTAACCAGAGGACCCTAATTCCGGTAAAGTCATCAAACCTTTACTTCATTGCATGAAATAAAGTCCTGCCCTTGACCTGGAGGCAAAAATTTTCTTCATTGTGTTCTTCATTTTGAAATTACTGACAATTGCACTGTTAAGCTTCATACTTTTAAAATATTTTTTGGGTTAATGTGTGCTAGTGGTGATGCTGGAAAATGTTGGTCTAGTTGGGCTGTTAAATGCCCAGCACTATAATGAAACAACCCAGAAGAACCAGGGAGCTGACGTGAATGCCAACGGTACCAGAGCGGTACACCATACGGCCCATAATCTCCTGCAGTGGTCTGAAATTTTTCGTCATAGATGTTCCATCCGTGAACTTCAAGGAGGAGAATGCAGAGAGCTATATAACAAGAAATACACACATTTTAGAAAGCTTTTTATACAGGAAGCAACTTTTAAAATTAAATGGTGTAAGCATTAGTTTGACAGCTATTGCTGGTTTCCAACATCGTTAGCCTACCCTCATTAAATACAAATTGGTGTAAATGTATATATATTTCTGCACTAAATAAAAACATCTCACAAATGTGTGAACTGGCCTTGTAACCCTCAGTAGCGTTACTGCTATTTTAACATAGCATTTATTGGGCAGGATTAGAAGTAAAGTAAGAAATAACAGCCAGCAAACTGTCCTGATGTGATGAAATAACAGATATTATAATCTGTTTATTAAACCTAGTCTAAATAGTCATTATGTGTATAATATGTCTGGTAAACCCAGTTAAAATAGTAATATATAAAATAATTAAAAGTTAAATAACAAATAGTATTTGTGAGTATAACCTGTTTGTTAAACCCAGTCTAAGTATAATTTGTGAGTATAATCTGTCTATATACTTTGTTAGTCCTTCTTACAGTGTTCAAATTTAAACCACTACAGTGCAGGTATAATTTGGGTGTAGGATATGTTTCAGCACTGCAGTGACACAGACATGGTGGTGGTGTTAGTATTCATGGCTGTAGTGTTTATAGATCAGACTTATCACAGACTAATACTTATAACAGACAGTATTAATGCTGAACTGATAAAATGTCTATTCACCAGCATCCTGTAGACAGCTTCTTGTAAGCACTAATAAACTATAAACTATTAAAGGATGATGAACACAAACTATGCAGCAACAGATGATCTACTGACTCTAATGTTACATGTACAAGGAGGGGCAAGGTGGACTTGTTCAATAAAATTCACAGTGAGTAGATACAGTGTTAGAAAACTCTATCACTACTGTTTGTTCCAATCATACAAACACAACTCTCAATAACGATCTTATCAAC
The DNA here is from genome assembly GCA_019802435.1 of Corydoras maculifer. NCBI lineage: Eukaryota > Metazoa > Chordata > Actinopteri > Siluriformes > Callichthyidae > Corydoras > Corydoras maculifer. The sequence goes on along the minus strand of JAFMOD010001888.1, from coordinate 19,056 downwards.
TATCCAAATAATAATAATAAAGGGGACTAACAAAGAATGTAGAAAAACCGGGCTAAATCTAAGTGCATCTATATGATAACATACAATAGACAACACATAAAAAAGCTGTTATACTTATTTACATTTACATTTAGTCGTTTAGCAGACGCTTTTGTACAAAGCGACTTACAAATGAGAACACCACAAGTCAGTAGTTATGGAGAAAACCAGCTACACTGTAGGTTTATCAAACCTGATCGTTATCTGATTCTGCACCCCTCCCTTACTTAATAAAATGTATTATTTTGATGTATAATATCTGTTATATGTAATGCAATATAAATATGTTCTATGATGTTTGTTTCACCACACCAAGCTTGCTTTGCAAACTGTTCCAAGGCTACAATTTGGTTCATGAGTGGAACTAGTCCTTGATTATTAAATAATGCAGACCTGCCAATCATTTAGAAACCAGTATTTACTGTGACCTGAATATAAACAATCACACCTTGTGATGAGCAGTACAGTGTTGATGAATGCTACATAATTTCAGAACACACAACTATTTATATCTTACATTGGCAGACATTGAGATGACATCTTTCCATTGGTGAAGCAGTCTAAAATTGACTCCTGCACCCATACGGTAAAAAAAAAGTACCCTAGGCACGTTAACAGTTTATCAAAATACAGATAACGACAGACACATCTGCACCCGCATTCATACCAAATTTTATTCATTCATTCATTATCTCCCGCTTTATTCTCTAGTAGGGTCGCGGTGGGGTTCCCCATGCCCATCCAGGGGAGAACGTCTCGGGCGCTGGGCAGATAGACCCAGAACAGGGCGCCAATCTATCACTGGGCACACACTCACTCACACACACACACACTCTATATGGGGCAATTTGGAGAATTCAATTGACTTGATCCATGTTTTTGGACTGCGGGAGGAAACCGGAGAACCCGGAGTAAACCCACGCGGACACAGGGAGAACATGGAAACTCCACCCAGATGGGGATTCGAACTGGGAATCCCTAGCACTGAGAGGCGAATGTGCTAACCACTAAGCCACCGTGCCGCCCTACCAAATTTTAATTGGTATGAATATGTTTTTTACCTACTAGCATAATTTGTACTGTGGGAGGAAACCCAGCCACAAATGGAAAGAGAGCATGCACACTCACAAAAAAATATGACATTGTGCATCCCTTTTGGGAATTGAACCTTTATGCTGTGAAGTGAGTCAGCTAAGCACTTCACCACAATGGCACGAATTTTAAACACATTTTAAGAACTAGAAGAGAATCTGTGGATTAGCTACATACCATGCTTATGCTTGCTATAATGAAAATTCAGGAGTGCTACACACTGTACCATACAAAATGATTTTTGTAAAATAAATCATAGAAAAAGCAAACTGATGTTGATTCAAGTATCTCGAGATCAGCCCAATACAAAATATTTACTTTAATTGTTTGGAATGTAAATGAAATGTAATGTGTACTACAGATAAAGGCGTATAATGTATAATGATATTACATGGTACATGGCAATCCACTGGTTTTTGTCACACACTTACTTCTACTAAGCAAATACTTTTTAAAAAAGCCAGGTTCTATATACTATTATATACCATACCATTCTATATTTGTTTGGGGAAATAAAAGTAATGCAAAACCTGGTGGAACCTCAAGGTCTGATTTATGATACTGGACATAAAAACATGCGATTTAAATTGTGGCATATTTAAGTATAAGGTGTGCTGTAGATAACATGGTATCTTTTTGGGGAGAGTAATGAACTTTAATTTCTGCTTCAATAGCACAGTATGTAAATATGTGGATAAGTGAAGTTTATACACTTTGGATACAGTTTTGTAACCTATTTCAGTCTTATGACCACTAACAACTTACAGATATTCTTGTGAATCTCCTTTGTCCATGCCATGATTCTCTTTCACAAACAAAGCTGCTCATCTCACTTTCATTAGCCCACTGAGTAGAAACACCACACTCTAATTTCACCATCAAATAAACTGGTAATCCTGGAGGTTCAAATGCTTTATTCTCATGGATATGTGACAATAGATATTTTTTATTTATCGGTATCCAGCCAAGTGTAATTTTCTGTTTTGATTTCTTTAATTTACTTTTAAAACTTGTGTGAAATTTTGATGATGCTCCTGGTACACTTCATGAGCAAAGCTGGATAGAATAATGTAAATGGTTTAAAAACTCATGAAACTACAAAAGTCACCTTACCTGCTCTTTGCCAAGAGGAATCGGATGTTCAAACACTGTCCATATTACTGCCTCATTGCAGTTAGGGGTGGTGAGGGAACCTTCATAGCGGTAGTACTTAGTCATGTGCTCCTCAGGGAGTATGAGGTTATTTAAAGAAATGCCTTTGATTGTTGTGTTCATATCTAATCAAATGAGAGAAAATGTATGAATATGTAGTTCAACTGGAAAAATATAGATATTGTATATAAATCATACGTTTTCAATACCACTTACTAGGATTTGCCACTGTCTGTAGAGCTTGAATAATTCCATTGTACTTTTCATTTGGGTTTATTGATTCCTGTTGTAAGAATTTTACATTGCAAATTAAAGCTTTAAAACAATCAGAACCAGAAAACCAACAGAGGAGTAACAAAAAAAGAATACATATGTACTACAGTCTATAATTGCAAAACTATAAAGTCCATCTATTTTCTCCATATGGAGAAAATAGGTAATGGAGAAAAAAGTTACATTTCATTACAAAGTTCATTACATTTTAAATGTGTCTATACTTTAAAACACATTTTTTGATTGTTTTAATAAATATATTTTTCGAAAATAGAAAAGATTATTGTTATTTGTATTGTTATTTTCATTGGGAAAGTAAACATAGCAGAATCACATAGAAGGACAACATAAACCTCTGCCTTATTTATTAATTTATTTATTTTAATAAATCCTCATACCTCATAAAAGAATCCCAAGACTGCCAGTCCACTCGGATCCTTCACTGCATCTTGTATTGTCTTGATATCCTTTCTTTTATGTACAATATGCAGCTAGGTTGTAGAAATGAGAGTCAAATAATAGAAAAGGATGGACAAAAAAATATATTTTCTCAGCTTCTGTTTAGTATGAACTAAAACATCAGATTTTAAAACAAGTAATAAAATAGACAAAGAGAACTTAAACAATCGAAAAATATTAGCCTTCATTTATTTATGTCATTAAGATTAGCAAATAATTTAAATGAGAACTTATTTATTACATTACAATTATTAAGGTAACAATTTGACAGTGGGTGTTAAAGTTTACGATTGTCTGAACTTCACAACGCTTTTGTGGAAGTGTATCATGACACAAACAAAGCTCTTGATACTCATTAGATTAGAAAAAGTCACAAAACCGTCTCTAAAGCGTAAACCTACTGTATTAATGACACCAGATTATAATTTCAAATTCAAATTGTCTGCTAATCCTGAAGGTTTATCCTTTTGCTTTTGCCACTCAAAGATCCAATATGGATTTTATTGTATTACTATTGGGCAGAACTGTGGCTTAGTGGTTACCATGTCTGCCTTTCAGCCCAGAGTTTCTGTGTGGGTTTCCTCCGGGTTCTCTGGTTTCCTCCCACAGTTCAAAATCATGGATTCAATGTAAATTGACTGCTCTAATTTGGCTGCTCTAATGACAAGTGTAATATTTTGTTATAATATGTTTGTTTTGGTTTAATTTAGTGCTAGTAATCTACTTTAAAATTTGATAGGTTTCATGTTTATGCAAAAATATTGAAGGTTCTAAAGGGTTTACAAACAAAGTATATTCATGAATACTGCAGAACTTAAGAGACTGAAATTAAATACATTTTTAATGGTAAAATTTCATAGAGCTAGTATGCAGTTTTACAATGTTGGCTGGTCATACCTCCATGGGGTACTGTTCTCCATCAACGGTATGTTCTGAACCAGGGCCACCCTTATCACCCCAATGAAAATGGAGCTGAACTGCTTCGTACATCTGACTCAGGTTTCCACTGCTGATTGTGGGCTGATGGGGTATATCTAGCTGCACTACAGAGGAAAAGGAGAAGCCGGAGTATCCCGCATAACATCAACTGAGCTAGAATTACTAGGAAATTCTTAGAAACAATTAAAAATATTTTTCTATTTTTTTTAAATTGTTTGGAGTAACCTTTTAAATCTAGGCACATTCTTTCTTATTCATAACATTTGTAGTGCACTGGAATATATTACATTATGTGACACAGAGGTCAAATTTCCTAAGTCAAACTTAAATCTAAAAAAGATGAGAGATCACATGGTTCAAACAAGAGAAAACTGTGCCATTACTTATAAGAGGATTGGCTACGAAAAAGCCTATTTTAAGTAGTTTTACATATTATAAAACATACGATATATGGCAACTAAGTTCTAATCAATCTAATCAACTTCCCGAAGGTCTAAAATATTTGCCTGTATGAGGACGCATGTTTGCTTTGTGTCGAAAATGTAAAAAGAAAAGGATGGCAAGAGAAACAAGAAATATTAGGATCACCGTGAGGGATATGCTACTTCCTGAGTTTGTCAGGAGTTTAAAAACTACCACCAGACCATACTTTAATGCCAACAAAGGATTGCCATGAAAAGTTTTTTTTTTCCTGTTTTCTCACCACAATTGTGATTACTTGGAGCTATTGGCTATTTACATGTATTTTAGTTTTTTTTCTTTCACATTTTCTTTGATCCTTTTACCGTATTTTCCGGACTATAAGGCGCACATAAAAGCCTAAAATTTTCCCAGAAATCGGACGTGCGCCTTATAATCTGGTGCGCCTTATACGTGTACTGAGTTCCAAAATCTATAAAAGTATTGTTGTGCGACCGGGTGGTTTTGTGAAAAGTCGAGTGAAGAAAATTAATTCGGAGCTTGCCGTCATTCCGGGAGGATTAAATAAAGAACTCCCAACCGCTGGACATTGGCGTAAACAGGGCATTTAAAGTAAAGCTGCGGGCGGCGTGGGAGCGATGGATGATAGACGGCGAACACACGTTTACTAAAACTCGGAGGCAGCGGCGGGCAAGTTACGCCACCGTCTGTGAATGGATTGTGGATGCCTGGGCTAAGGTTTCTGCTGTAACTGTTGACCGAGCTTTCATGTCGCATCATTGCTGAACAGCCACCTGGCGACGAGACTAACTCGGACATTGATGAGGGGGAACCCGGAGTGCAGCTTTTTAATTCAGACACAGAAGATGAGGACGACTTTGATGGATTTGTGGGAAAAGAGTGATTAAAAATAATGTGTGTTTTGTCAAGTAGTAGAATAAACTTCAATTATAAATCCCCGTTTTGCATCCTTTACTTTTCTTGTAGATCGTATATTTTAGCAAGTGCCTTATAATAATAATATGGAGCCATACAGAATAAGTACCATACAGAAATAGAGTCCGTAATTGAGACTGCGCCTTATAATACGGTGTGCCTTATACGTGGGTCAAACACATAAATAGACCCCGTAATTGAGACTGCGCCTTATAATACGGTGCGCCTTATGGTCTGGAAAATACGGTAATTCATGTTTGCAGGGACAGCCAGTAATTTTGGAGGATATTATATATGTTTTGTAACAAACAAGACTGTAACTAGTAGATTTTTCCAGTATAATTGAATGGCTGGAATAGAATTGAATTAAAAGTTGTCAAAACAATAGTTGCCAGGGACCTTTGTTTTTTTTATGTAAAAGTTTACATACTGTAGCTGCTAACTGACACATGCATCTGGTTTGGGCACTGCTGCTTGTCCATGTGTGCGTAAAAGGTGGGGGTGTATACAACTGTGTTGATGATTCACTGCCAAGATAGTAATAAATGAGTGTTGATGTCTGTCTTTTCAGTCAGTGGTGCACCTGTGTTTTAACCAGAAATTTTACCAGAACCTAAATTTCCCTTTTTAAATGGCACAGGCGGAAGGTGTTAAAACTTTTGGCAGGGTGTAAGATAGCAATAAGCATCACAGCACTCCTTATGCAGGGTGTAGGATAGATCCCTTATTGAGACAATGTTTAAAATAAACAGGTTTTTGTTATATGATTTAGGATATAATACTGATACAATAAGTAAACTACCCTTAAACTATTACCATTATTAAATAACATCATTTCCTTAAATAGGGTGGCTTAGTGGTTAGCACGTTCGCCTCTCAGCACTAGGGATTCTCGGTTCGAATCAAAATCTGGGTGGAGTTTCCATGTTCTCCCCGTGTCTGTGTGGGTTTCCACCGGGTTCTCCGGTTTCCTTCCACAATCCAAAAACATGGATCAAGGTCAATTGAATTCTCCCATTTGCCCCATACAGAGTGTGTTTGTCCTGGGTGTATCTGCCCAGCACCCGAGACGTTCTCCCCTGGATGGGCATGGGGAACCCTTCTCGACCCTAATAAAGGATAAAGTGGAAGATAATGGATGGATGGATTTCCTTGAATATATCTACACTAAACTTTTTATGCACTGTTTTTACTGCACTGTGGGACACACTTTAAACAACTTTGAACACACTAAATTGCAACTTTCTTCAATGGTGGTATCAAGAAAATATACTTTTATCTATTAACCATACTCCTATCCGCAAGTAGTGTGTTTTTAAACATTTGTTTTTATTTGTGATAGGTTATTGTTTAATTTAGGCTTACCTGTGTGCCCATTATTTTTTAGGTAACCTTCAAAAGCCTGTTGGTAGCCAAGAAAACTAATGGGCACTAGTTGAGAACTCAGCTTAGTTTTTTTAGTCACAATGTTGATTGGAGACTGTCTTTTAAGCTTGCAGTTACTATCTACTTCCTCCCATTTGTCTGGACCTGTAGACAAAAAAATAATGAGCATTGTTTTTTTTTTTTTTTTTTTTTGCATATGTAAGGTTAAGTACTATTTGTATTCAATTAACTTCTTCAAGCATACAAAAAATAAAGAATGCACTTACCAGTGCAGTGTGATACACAGGTTACTTGAGATTGGTAGCACCACTCTATTATCAGAAAGAAAAATTAGTTGATTAGGTATGGAATGTGAATAGAGTTCAGAGCTTAGAGTCCAACATACATAACATAACCATAACAACTGTGAATTTTCTTGTACAACAAATGTTATTTATTTATTATATTTTGGCCCTGATCTCACTCACATTCTTCATTTTTATCTGGCTCACTTTGGGAGTTTTTTTCTGGTTAGCAAGATGTTGTACACATACAGACCAGATTAGGGCCATGTGCCATACATAAATAAAATAGATCTACATGGTATATTACAGTACATATAGGTAGCACCACCATAGGTCTACCAAATATGGCAGTGCTTTGGGACATATGAGATGTATATGTTTCATAAAGCAAAAAGGTATGAGTTAATATTATCTGTATTTTATGATTCAAAATAATGTAGTATTTCACGCATTGATGCAAATGTGAAGTTCTCATAGATGTGCATTATTGTCAATAATGTCACGGCTAAACATACATCATACATATAAGGACTAACTTTGGCACTGGTCTAGTGGTGCCATATCTCAGCTAGAAATAGCTATCTGTGTATAGACACTTTGATTTGCTAAAAATGAACTTTTTTTTTTATAAAGCTCTATAAATCTATTGGTTAAACAGACAGACAATGCCCTTATATTTAAATGGTTCCATATTTGGCAGATAACTACATGTCCAAGTTGTGACAGTACATACTATATTTGTGGAGGCTATTACATTTTTTTTTACATTTACCAAAACTTGCAGAAAATATTTAATTTTTTAAAGAACGCATATCCTAATGTTAAATAATTTTTAATCTTATGTAATATAAAAGATTAAAGATGGTTTTTGTTAGAGAGTTTCTTTTATAATGATATGTTGCAATAGTGCCAACAACTGTACTATGGTGCAGTTGTTTAATGTGTAATAATCCCTTCATGATAGAGATTTAACCTTTCAAAATAGATATTTTTCATTAACAACTGAATATGTTTCATTCAATAAATTTGAGTAAGATTAAGCTAATTCTCTGAAAGTTACATTTCGTTTTGCCCCATTTCATTCATCTTTACAAGTGCTGGCAAATAATAGCTTGTAAATAAAAAATAGAATGATAGTGACAGTGAGAGCACCCCAAGTTCATTCTATATTCAAATTTTTGGAGAACCCCATGCAGACACAGAGAACATGGAATTGCTTAGTAGCAAGGTGTATTTTGGAACATGTGGACAAAATCAGTGTTTTCATATAAGGTCGCCTGGCTTACTCGCAGTTTATCAATGCCAGCAGTGATCTTGCTGTGTTATATCCCAGCATTTGTTCTTTCTTAATAGCTTTGTAACTTTTATCATAGGTTTTTTATTGTTGTTTCATCTTATTAGGTCCATGAATTTTATATGGCATATCATAATGTTGTAATAATTTAATAAAAATGTATGGAATAATTGATGGACTGAGGGGCAGTTTTAATTCGCCAGGTAGCAGACTGTTGAGCAGATGGTTATATCCCAAGTACTGCCAACCTGCCATCAATGAACTTTTAAGCACGGCCTTTGACCCTGAGTTGTATGCAATCATTTCTTTACTGTATGTCGTTCTGAATACTGTCTGACAAAAGCTTTAAACTGAAATGTAATAAATAGTGAATGGTTTAAATTGTGCTATTTCATAAATCTGTGTCTGAACCAAGAAGCAAGGTGTGTTTTAGATTTATAAAATAATAACAATACATTTACAATCCAATAGTAATTAAATTTTATTGTAATAACAATTAAAGCATACCCTCCAATGAAGACATAATACTAATGAAATGTATGTCATGCAGTTTTAATAATGATTGGTAATATAAACGTTTAATCATCTGATACTCATTAGATCTGGCATTGTATCTACTACATTTAGTAACCAAATATAAACAAAAAACAAATATATATTATAAGTAAAGAACAACACTTATAACATTGATTGTGTTCTGCATGTAATATAAGACCTAACATTCAGCAATACTGAATGAAAACAAAAATCTCTTAAATGCCAATAAACATGATTTACAATTAAAAAAAAAAAATTTGTCATGAAAAGTTATTTTTTTCAAATTTAGCTTAAAAGGAAACTAATTTGTTTTCCATAAGCAATGACTCTAACAGAATTCTGGATGCTACATAATCAATGTACTTAAATACCATTTATATTGTTGCATTTAAGACATCCTTTCTGCATCATGGAGCCTACATATATCCTTTGTCCTTTGTCAAGATATGTAAAACAATATCTTGATATGACCTCAGTTTAAATAACCACATACTGTAGGAATGACTTAAAGAAAATCATACAGCCTCTTAACTGAAAGGGCTTGTACATTTTGTAAGGAAATGCAAGTAGGGTCAATAATTTGTGATTTGGAATTCATCTAAAATCTTTGCTTGCTTCAGAAAATAAGACAAAACATCCAATGTTTCACTTATAAAGTTTAATGTCATTTTTTTGCTACTTTTTTGCTTGCATCTAGTAGAGGTTGTCTCAGCATAAAGAGCCGCTCATTCAACTTGCCACAGATTTACACTGAACAAAACCTCTCACTTAGAGCTTAGGCTCCATGGCACTACTAATGCACTGACACATACACCTCTAACAGCTTTGGTATCTCCAGTTTACCTATCAGCATGTCTTCAAAATATGAGAAAACCCAGGCACAGGGAGGACAAGCATACTCTATTTGGAATAGACCTATGTTTACACAAACCAGGAATCAAACCCAGCACAAAAAATTGGGTCAGGCAAAATAAGACAGTTAAGTGCTATTTAAATTTCAATGCTTTAAAAACATTCCATATTATTATTAAAAGGTTATGGCATCATGGGTTTGTATAAAAATACCATCCAATATAGAATTAACCTTTGTGAACAAAGCTAAGTTACTGCCTTTTTGAATGATTTGATTGTAACACAAGGCCAAATCCACTAGTGAGTGTGCTCCAATCTCTAAGTCCATCTCTGACATCTTTTTTGTATTTTTGTGGTTGTTATTGCTATCATGTAATTTACGTTCATTTGCAAGCTTTTGTTGTGTGCAGCATAATTACTAAGGACTAGACTTCGTCAGGCTGATCATATTGCTTATGGTGCTGCAGTGCCCCTACTGTCGGAATTATTACTCTGCACCTGTTGCAATTCCCTCAAATAGTACTGTGGTATTAAGTTACATGATATAGTAGCCAGTAGGTATATATATGCTCACAATATGTGGCTACATACCATCTGTTAGTATACATGATTTGACATTTCTCACCAGTTGGTATGCAGGTGAAAAATGACAATTACATGCTTATAATATGGCAGTAATTTACACTAGTATATAAGCACAAAGTGTAATAGTGTGGCTGCTTTACCGTGTAACATGGCTGCGTAATTACTTTGAAAAGTACATTATATGGGCAAAAGTATTGGGGACACAACTCTTAAATCACCGGATTCAGTTGTTCAGTTGTCATTCAGTCTCATTGTCACAGGCATGTAAAATCAAGCACACCCATGCCAACTTCCAACAGTTATTTGTAAAGGCCATTATTTGTTTCAGCATAATTGTCAATAAAAGCATTGTAAATCATATATAACATAAAACTAAAATGCATAAATAATTGACAATTCTATTATTTTTAACAGGTTTTGGGTATTTTATGGTATATTGTGGATACTTTAGCAAAATGGTATAAACTGTATAAATTGATGTTAAACAAGACATTTCTTCACCATACACTGGTTATAAGTTTAGGAAACTTGCTTTGTGCAATGTCATAGTGGAACAGGAAAGAACCTTTGCATTACAAGTAGATGCATATAATTGCAATTGCATTTTGTAAATCTCTTTATTGTACCATTATCCCTTTTAATAGATGCAATGATTGCTTAATTAATTTAAGCGTAATCATTAATAAGGTTCTTAACATGGAAATACTATATTCATTTATTCATTATGTCCCGCTTTATCCTCTAGTAGGGTCGTGGCAGGGTTTCCCATGCCCATCCAGGGGAGAACATCTCGGGCGCTGGGCAGATAGACCCAGGACAGGGCGCCAATCCATTGCTGGGCACACACTCACTCACACAGACACACTCTAAACGGGGCAATTTTGAGAATTCAATTAACTTGATCCATGTTTTTGGACTGTGGGAGGAAACCGGAGAACCCGGAGGAAACCCACGCAGACACGGGGAGAACATGGAAACTCCACCCAGATGGGGATTCGAACCGGGAATCCCTAGCGCTGAGAGGCGAACGTGCTAACCACTAAGCCACCGTGCCGCTTATATATATATATATTATATATATATATATATTTTTTTATATATATATATATATTTTTTTTTCTCCTCGGCCTTCCCTAAACAGTTGTTTCAAATGCGTGCTAACCACTAAGCCACCGTGCCGCCGGAAATACTATATATACAAAGGTATTTGGACACCTTTGCCCATTTGTTAGGTAAGACACCGATGTTGTTGAGAAGGGTCGGGTCACAATTGTTTTAATTCATCTTATAGGGGAATTTTTTTATAGAGCACTTTTCATACTTAGTAATACA
>JAFMOD010001887.1:9531-21390 GCA_019802435.1 Corydoras maculifer | reverse complement strand
TTTAAGTTATGTTCACTCGTTGGTACCTTTGTTTTATGGTGTACTACACCTTTAAATAAATTTCCATTTCCCTGCTACCTGCGTGCCTGGCTCCCTTCAGCGTGTTAGAGCGCGACGGCTCTGCGCTTCCTATGCGCAGCCGCGTTACCCTTAGGTAGGCGAGTGTAACAACATTTATGAAACAGTACATATTTCTGACATCAAACCACCTCATCAGCATGCTGTAACTTCTTAAGTTAAGAACAAAAGGTCTGCATAGGAGAGTCAACCTGACTTTGTCTTGTAAATTATCACAGGGACTGGCCGGCATGAAGTATCACACCTACAGATCCTCATCAAAAATGTGGTTCATTACATATCAATCTCAGATTGTACCATTTGTCCCTAAACAGGTTCTAAATCAGTTTTCACTGTCTGATGACCAGGTTCCTTACCATACTAATAAAACAAAGGATTTTGGGGATATAAAAGGGATGTAACAGGAAAAATGTGTCTCTTGGTTCAGACTTCCACCTTTCTCTCTGCAGGTGATTTTTGCCAATAGGGGGTGTTTATTTCCATTATAGCAGAAGATGTGATTATTGTGATAATAATATTTTAACTTTGTATTGCAATCTTTTATTAATCTTACATTTTTAATTGTAATAAACTGTGTTATTACTTAAAACTATGTTCAAGCTGCAGCGATAGATAGCTCTCCTGTCCTGGGTGTATCTGCCCAGCACCCGAAATGTTCTCCCCTGGATGGGCATGGGGAACCCCCCCGCGACCCTGATATAGGATAAAGCGGAAGATAATGGATGGATGGATGTTCAAGCTGATCTTTTAAGACTGGAAATTAAAGGCTAATTTAGCTCCTGTTAATGGCAAACATAAACATCATTGACCTCTGAGAGAAATAAATGACTTTATGATTCACATGTCAATATAGTGTCTGTCTATGTATTAGAGACTCCTCTAACTGAATTATGATTCTGCATGCTTATAAAATACCTCAGAATCAGACATTTTAAAGCTTAACCAAATGGAGAAATCAAACTGTTTAATGCAGAAAGTGCTAGTATAGCTAAAAGTTACATTTTATAAATGATATCTTTGGAGTCAGATATTTAAATAATCTAACACGCATCAACCTTTAAGCCGTCTACTATTTTCTATTATTTGGTAAACGGACATGAATTACTTTATTAATATACATTATTTATTAATATTCAAAAGCCCTACACCTATAATGCAACTGGAACTGAATCAGGGGAAGAGTGGACTGTTTACATGTTTAAATAAATAATAAATGTTAAAGATATTTCCTCCAAAGTTCACACTGACATCTATGATAAAACATGTGGAATGATTGAAGAGTGATTATCTGACCTCAGTATCTTCAGTTTACAGTGTGGATTCTTCAGTCCAGCAGAGAGAAGCTTCACACCTGAATCCTGTAGTTTATTGTGACTCAGGTTCAGTTCTATCAGACTGGAGGAGTTTAAACTGAGAACTGAGGACAGAACTGAACAACTTTCTTCTGTTAGATTACAATGTTCCAACCTGTAAAATAAAGATATAAATCATTCACACAGATATAAACATACATTTAATTTACTTTATTAAAAGTTTCATAATCTAAAGAATAAACTGTAACTGATCTCTAAATAAACCATGGGGGGTGTGGGGGGTGTGGGGGGTGTTGGGGGTTGGTGTCTCTACAGTCTCTACATACTGAGAAAGATGAGATCAGGTGACGTTTGTGAGAACTGAGAATCATTACAGCTGACAATTTCATCCTTTCTTTTATTATTTTTGTGATTTAATGTCAATTCAGTTAAACAAACATTAATGTGATCACATCTGATTTAGAATAAGAAACTCTGCTTCACAATCAACATTCCAATTCATCCCAAAAGTGTAGATGGATTGTGTTAACAGCTTTGTAAAGAAGTTAAATCTAAACAAAATTTATTAAACCAGATCTTCATGAACTACTAAGGGCCTTCCCCAAACTGTTATCACAGAGACAGAACATGTATTATTTAAAATCATTTAATATGCTGCAGCATTAACTATAATCTTAAACAAATAATATTAATAATTAGGATGTGGTCCACAACAAAATAATTGTTAAGCTCTGCCCACCCACTTTAACCCAGATGTGATGCGATAAAACTTGTGTCTTAATTTATGTATGTCAGGTTGGGAGGGCTGGGCCACTCCCACCTGTCACCCGTGTTTCGGGTTTGGCCTCGTAGGGCTTCCGTAGGTAGGGCCCGATCCGCTCGTACGGGGACTGGATCCTACCTGATCACATGTCAGCATTAGCTTAAGCTTGACTTAAATGTTACTTCGGGTGTCTGCGGTTGTGTTTTCTTTGTTTATCCCGGCACGTTCCGCCGTGCCGTCAGCGGCGCCTTCCCGCCGATATATAGTTTTGTTATTTTACTCCCGGCACGTCCCGCCGTGCCTTCAGCGGCGTTCCCGCTGCCTTCTGTTAATAAACAGAGATTTGTTCGCTTACCTGGTCGTCTGTGCCGCTCTCTCCAGACAGCGCGCACCCGATTGTGTGACAGAATGCTGACCTCCACACCAGGCGAAGTCCAGGAGTCCTCTTCTGGGTAAGCGAGCTATTTTTCCCTTTCCCTCTGCTGTCGCGTTCCCCGGCGTTTCGGTCCGGTCCGACGGTTAGCACCATTAGCCGCGTTAGCTTCGGTGCTAGCACGCCAGCAGCCGCTTCCTCTGGCTGCGGCACCGCTATTAACCATGTTTTTCCGGCTGCAGCACCGGCTACATTAATTCGCCGCTAGCCCCGCCATAAGCCGTGTTAGCTTCGGAGCTAGCCCGCGATTAGCCGTAACCCCTGGCTGCAGCCATCGGCTTATGTATCCCGGCGTTAGCCCCGCCATTAGCCTTGCTTTTCGGCTGCCGCACCGGCTACTTTATTTCAGCGCTAGCCCCGCTATTAGCCGCGTTTCTCCGCTGCAGCTCCGGCTACCATATCTCGGCGTTAACCCCGCCATTCGTCGAGTCCCCGGCTGCCGCATCCCGGCTCCATTAATCCGGCGCTAGCCACGCCAATAGCCGTTCCCCCACTGCAGCAATCTGCTACAGTAGCCTGGCGCTAGCCTCGCCTTTAAATCCCCGCTGCAGTGCTCGCTCCCCGGAGGTTGGAGCAATGAGGGGAATCAACCGGGTCCCGGATTATAGGAAGATTGTGCTCCCTCTCTCTGCCCCGATTAAGCTCCCAGCACCCTGCGACGAGGTGGCTTTGAAGCCACTGCCGTATATTGTCGCCTGTCGCGGGGTGTTTGAACTGGTGACCAATCGGGAGCTTTCGGTGCGAGAGAGGGTGCTGTTCTACCTCTCCCGTCTCCTGGGACCTGCGCTGAGGTGGGCCGAGGGGCCTGGTGGCCTCGGGGGACGTCTGCCTCATCTCAGCGAGCCGATTCGAGGCGGCGCTCTTAGCCCGGTTTGCCCCGGGTTCAGATGCCCGCTCCGTCGGCGAGCACCTGGACGCGGTGAAGCAGCAACTTCCCCGCGGGCGAGTTGAGGATCACCCGCTCCGCGAGTTTATTCCCGCCGCTGAGGATCCGCCGTGAGATCCTCCGTGCGAGCCTCACTGCTCCACGGATCACCCACTCTGTGAGTTTTTTCTCGCCGCTAAGGGCCCAGCGCGTTATGTTCCGCGCGATTCCCCGCGCGATCCCCCCGGCGAGTTTCCCTGGAGTGGTAGCAAGTCTCAAAGTGAGACGCGGCGCAGTCTGCGCGTGGGAACGCTACTCTCCGTCCCGCTGTGCCCGGATCGTGTGCCTCCACTGGCTGTCAGCGAGCCACGGAACGCGGTTTGCGAGCCGCTCTGCTCGCGTATTGAGCCCCTCGCTGTCAGCGAGACCTCGCCTGCCGCAACTAGGGTTCCGCCTGCCTTACATGAGCCGCCACGCGAAGTTCCCCGCGGTTCTCCCCGGGATTTTCCCCACGATTCCTCTCGCGGTTCTCCTCGCGACTCTCCTCGCGACTCTCTTCGGGATTCTCTACGCGTCTCTCCACGCATCTCTCCGCGCGTCTCTCCGCGCGACTCTCCGCGCGACTCTCCGCGCGACTCTCCGCGCGACTCTCCGCGCGACTCTCCGCGCGACTCTCCGCGCGACTCTCCGCGCGTCTCTCCTCGCGTCTCTCCTCGCGATTCTCCTCGCGATTCTCCTCGCGATTCTCCACGCGACTCTCCTCGCGACTCTCCTCGCGACTCTCACCGCGATGCCTCTCGGGTTCCTCAGAGCTCCACGGAGCAACCGTCCTGCGACTGTAAGCCGTGCCGCGCCTCTTGGGCATTCCCGCTCACCGGTTGCCATCCTGCGTCGGTCGCGTCCGTCCCCGAGCCGTACGGGTTGTCATTGGGGTGCGTCTGGTGCTCGGAGACCGCCACGGTAGACCAGGACTGTTTGTTAGGTGGTGTGGCCATGGTACTGGTTCTCTCCTTTTGTGTCCAGGTGGCGGTGAGGAGGGAGACTGAGAGCCGAGTCGGGGTGTCCAGCGCATCTTCTGGGGTGCAGTCCTGTGGTCCGAGGAGGAGGCCGAGGCCGTCTATTTCCCCCCCTCGGGACCATACCACGGCCGCCCTGAATTTCAATGCCTCCGCGCTGGAAGGTCGGACCCAGTCTAAGGACAATGTGCCACCCGCTCCGGATATGGTGGTTGTTGGACTGGAGGGTTGGAGGGAGGTTCCACCCGCCTCGGACGGTGGACCTGTTCTAGCCATGTTCATGGACCTAAATCGGGTCACCCCCGCGTCCTCTCGGGTCAGCACCGCGTCCACTGCGGTCGCGTGTACTCTGGTCGCCCCTAAGCTCGCGGTTGTCTCTCCGGTCTCCGAACCCGCTGTTTCTCGGGTCCCTGTATTCAGGTTCGGCTTTCCCGCACCGGAGTCCGCATGGGGGTTGGGTCGCCCTCGCGCTCACAAGGGGCCACAGCGCCGTCGCGCACACAAGGGGTCTCATCCTCCTCGCGCTCCTAAGCGCTCACGCGCCTCCGCATCCTCAAGGGGTCCCGTTCCCCTAGCACTCACATAGAGGAACAGCGCTGTCGCGCACACAAGTGGTCTCATTCTCCTCGCGCTCCTAAGCGCTCACGGCGCCCCCGCATCCTCAAGGGGTCCCGTTCCTCTAGCACTCACATAGAGGAGCCACGCCACCATACACACAAGGGGTCGTGTCCTCCTCGCGCTCCTAAGCGCTCGCGGCGGTCCCGAATCCTCAAGGGGTCTCATCCTCGTAGTACCCATAAGGGGTCTTGGCGCCCCCACATCCTTAAGGGGTCTCGCCACCCTCACAAAGGGTCTCGCAGCCCTCATAAGGGGTCTCGCCGCCCTCACAAAGGGTCTCGCCACCCTCACAGGGAGGAGCCACGCCACCGCACACACAATCCTTGTGGTCGTGTCCTCCTCGCGCTCCTAAGCGCTTGCGGCACCCCTGCATCCTCAAGGGGCTTCAACCCCCTCGCATTCACAAGGGGTCTCTGCGCCCCCGCATCCTCAAGGGGTCTCATCCCCCTCGCACCACTAGGGGTCACTTTACCCACACCCTCACACGGGTTCAAGGCGCCTCCGCTCCCCCGGTTACGTCGTCCCCCCGGTTGCCTTTGCCCCCCGGTTGTTTTGGGGGGGCGATATGTCAGGTTGGGAGGGCTGGGCCACTCCCACCTGTCACCCGTGTTTCGGGTTTGGCCTCGTAGGGCTTCCGTAGGTAGGGCCCGATCCGCTCATACGGGGACTGGTTCCTACCTAATCACATGTTAGCTTAAGCTTAGCTTAAATGTTACTTCGGGTATCTGCAGTTGTGTTTTCTTTGTTTATCCCGGCACGTTCCGCCGTGCCGTCAGTGGCGCCTTCCCGCCGATATATAGTTTTGTTATTTTGCTCCCGGCACATGTATGCAATTATTTATTTATTTTAGGCTCTATTGTATAAAGAATGTCAAGGTTTTCCAGCTGACTAAATGAACAGAAAACCATTTTAAAAGAGTCTGCAGCACAATGTTCAATCCCATAATGCAACTGGAGCTGATTCAGGAGAAGAGTGGACCATTTACAAGTGTAAATAAAATAGAGATGAAACATCATGATTGTCCCACCAGCTCCAATATCTCAGTTTCCACCAGTCTCTTTCTCCTCACCTGGGTGTGGGGATTTAAATTATTTTTTAGGATTTGATTCTGCTGCCCTCTTCATTTCTATTTCTGAACCTTCACTTCTGCTTTCTTTGTGTTGGATTGTTGGATGTTTGCACCTGACCTCGTTTTTCTGCTCTGTTTCAGAGATAGAACCTGTGTGTGTGCATTTCAGAGGCACTTTGTTAAACCATCTGGCTCATACTCCTACAGACACCTGCCGACTCATTAGTTTACTTTAGTTTGTTTTATTCTAAGTGCTTGCTTTTGTTTTGCTGGATGTTACTGCTGACTGCTTTTCTGTTATTGAGTCAATAAAGATTGTACACATACTTACCTGCAATGCTTCTACTGTTTGTGGTGAGCACATCTGACACTGATAATGTTCTACATCAATTAACATTGTGATATTTAATAAGTATTGGAATATTAATGGGGTTCTTATGTTAAGTTTATAATACAGCAGACATGATGAGACTGAGATTTTGTGAATATTTTTTAAAATTTCACTTGAATGTCTGCATTGGAACTGAGATGTATAAAGTTAAAGTGTTAAAGATATTTCCTCCACTGTTCACACTGACATCTATAATTAAACATGTAAAAATGATTGAAGAGTGATGATCTCACCTCAGTATCTTCAGTCTACAGTGTGGATTCTTCAGTCCAGCAGAGAGAAGCATCATTCCTGCATCCTGTAGTTCATTGTGACTCAGGTTCAGTTCTATCAGACTGGAGGAGTTTAAACTGAGAACCGAGGACAGAACTGAACAACTTTCTTTTGTTAGATTACACCAATCCAACCTGTAAAATAAAGAAATAAATCATTCACACAGATATAAACATGCATATAATTTACTTTATTAAACGTTTCATAATCTAAAGAATAAACTGTAACTTATCTCTAAATAAACCATGGGGGGGGGGGGTTGGGGGTTGGTGTCTCTACAGTCTACATACTGAGAGAGATGAGATCAGGTGAAGTTTGTGAGAACTGAGAATCATTACAGCAGAAAATGTTATCTTTTCTTTCATCATTTCTGTGATTTAGTGTCAATTCAGTTAAACAAACATTAATGTGATCACATCTGATTTAGAATAAGAAACTCTGCTTCACAATCAACATTACAATTCATCCCAAAAGTGTAGATGGATTGTGTTAACAGCTTTGTAAAGAAGGTGAATCTAAATAAAACTTATTAAACCAGATCTTTATGAACAACTAAGGACCTTCCCCAAACTGTTTCCACAGAGACAAAACATGTCATTATCTAAAATCATTTAATATTTAATACTTTAATCTTAAACACATGATTTTAATAATTAGGGTGGGGACTATATACTTCAAAATTTAATAATAAAATAAATATTAATCTCCACCCACCTACTTTAAACCAATTGTTATGTGATAAATCTTGTGTATTATTTTATTTATTAATTTATTTATTTATTTCAGGCTCTACTGTATAAAGAAGGTGAAAGTTTTCCAGCTGACTGAATGAACAGAAAACCTTTTAACGAGTTTGTGGCACAATGTTCAATCCCATAATGCAAGTGGAGCTGAATCATGAAAAGAGTGGACTGTTTACAAGTGTAAATAAAATAACGATGTAACATCATTATTGTCCCACCAGCTCCACTTTCTCAGTTTCCTCCAGTCTCCTTCTCCTCACCTGGGTGGGGTGGTTCTAATTCTGTTAGAACCTGAACCTTTTTTAATATTTAATACTCCTCCCTCTTCATCTCTTTTTCCGAGTCTTTACTTCTACTTTCTTTGTGTTGAATTGTTGGATGTTTGTACCTGACCTCGTTTTTCTGCTCTGTTTCAGAGATAGAACCTGTGTGTGTGCATTTCAGCAGCGCTTTGTTAAACCATCCAGCTCATACTCCTACAGACACCTGCCGACTCGTTAGTTTACTTTAGTTTGCGTTATTCTAAGTGCTTGCTTTTGTTTTGCTGGATGTTACTGCTGACTCTGCTTTTCTGTTATTGAGCCAATAAAGACTGTCCACATTCTTACCTGCAATGATTCTACTGTTTGTGGTGAGAGCGTCTGACACTGCAAATGTTCTATATCAAATAACATTATGATCTTTAATAAGTAGTGGAATATTAATGGGGGGGTAAATTTAAAATTATAATACAGCAGACATGATGAGTCTGGGGCGGCACGGTGGCTTAGTGGTTTGGCACGTTCGCCTCTCTGCACTAGGGATTCCCGTTTCGAATCCCCATCTGGGTGGAGTTTCCATGTTCTCCCCGTGTCCGCGTGGGTTTCCTCCCGGTTCTCTGGTTTCCTCCCACATTTCAAAAACATGGATCAAGTCAATTGAGTTCTCCAAAGAGTGCGTATGTGTGCTTGTCTGTGTCTGTGAGTGTGTGCCCAGCAAATAGATTGACCCCCTGTCCTGGGTGTATCTGCCCAACGCCCGAAACGTTCTCCCCTGGATGGGCATGGGGAACCCCCCCCCACGCGACCCCTAATATAGGATAAAGCAGAAGATAATGGATGGATGTATGGATTATTTGTCTCCTGTGGTTTGCTGTCTCATGTGGTCAGGTTTGGTATTACACTCATCATCCACCACGCCGTGCAGGTTACAGGTGAGAGTAAAAAAATTGTGATTGTCAGTACTAGTTCTGTCTGATACTGATTTCATTTCTTTACATTGATCTTAGTGGTTAATTATCTTTGATGTTCTTTGTTCTGTTTCTCCATTTCTTTAATAAAGTTTCTCTGTGTCTCTGTGTTCTAGTGTCTGTCTTTAGATCACACACAGTATATAAGAGAGATATTATGACCTCAGTCTGTCCCATTAAGATGATTTACAGCTGAAAGATGGATTTAAAAGTGCAGTAGAGACTAGAACTAAGGATCATCACACCTCAGTGTCTCTGGTACAGACTGTAGAAGTTGCAGTGCAGCACAGAGATCCTTCACTTCTGAATCCTGAAGGTTCTTCTCACTCAGTTCCAGTTCTATCGGTCTGGAGGAGTTTGATGTGAGAACTGAGGACAGAACTGTACAGTTTTCCTTTGATAGATTCCAATCACACAACCTGAGAGAGAAATGATGACATGGCAACTCTGCTACACAAACATACTAATCACATCAATATATTAAAATGTAAAACTCTTTGAAGTGTGTGTTTATGTGTGTGTGTGTGTGAGTGTGTATGTGCGTGTGTGTGTGTGTGTGTGTGTGTGTGTCTCACTGTAGGTTCATCAGACTACACTTTGGATCCATCAGTAGATCAAACAGCAGTCTTAATCCTAACCATCTGATTTTATTAGAGTTCAGATTCAGTTCTTTCAGGTTTGATGATGGATTTGATCTCAGAGCTGAAACCAGAGAAACACAACCTTCATCTGTGATGCTGCAGCCCTCCAACCTGCAGAGAGAAGAAGAGAAGATCTAATCAGAGCTACAGAGAACATGCTGGAACATGATGACTGACACTAAAGCACTTTTTTAATCACACATTTATTGTGAAACAGTCTCAGTCAGATGTTAGTGTGAACACACATTCTAGAGGAGGGCTTTTATTAAAAGATAAACTGAAGGACAGAGAAAATGAAAATGAAGTATTTGAAACGTGTGCACATTCAAGACTTTGTGTTTTTATTGATGATGATGTACTTTATGGATGATGTTGTGCTGGGTTCTCTGCTGTCTGTAAGACTGCTGTACAAAGTTTGCTGTTGAACATCCATGAGGTTCAGAATAAATATATATGGAAAATGGAAAAATGTTTAAAAGTTTTCATAGGAGAATGAAAACATTAGGGACCAGAGGAGGAAAGAGAACATGCTAAATATACATCAGGTTCAAATAGAGTAAACTACTAAGATTAACATTTACATATTAAAGTATCAATAAAATTCCTGGACTTATGACTGGGCTTAGTGGTTTACAGGTCTGCCTCTCAGTGCTGCGAAACTGGTTCGAATCTGTGTGGAGTTTCCATGTTTCAACATGGGTTTTCTCCAGGTTTTCAGGTTTCCTCCCACAGTCCAAAAACATGGATTCAAGCTAAATCGGATGCTTTAAATTGCCCCTATATAGTATGTGTATGTGTGTCTGTGTGAGCAAGTGTATTTCCCTGGATGGGCAGCCCTAACATCGGATTAAGCGTAACATAATGAATGGACGAATAAAAAGCCCTTTAGCTGTTCCTATCTTGTGCCACTTACTCAGAGAGCAAGAACAGTCCAGTAGAACAGTGACCTTTCATTGCTACCCTGCAGTGCAAATTAAGATCTACAAATGGCAGGGATGTGTGTGAATTTCATTTTCTTGGTCATCCTCACAACATAAATCTAACTACTTTTATTCAGATTTGCATAAAATACCCATGAAACAAGAAATTATGCTGTTCAGCAACAACATTATAATCTGTCAATAGTTTTAAAGTTGTGGTTGATTGTGTATATTTTTCAAGGTTTATAAGAAAGGAAGAGACTTAACTACTGACTTGTGATGTTCTCATTTGTAAGTCGCATAAAAGCATCTGCTAAATGACAAAATGTGAATGTATGTAAATGTAATCCCAATCACAGTGGAGTTTCCATATTCTCCCATGTTTACTTGGGTTTTCTCTCCATATAGTGTGTGATTGTGTGTGTGAGTTGTGTGCCCAGCAATGGATTGGTGCCCTGTCCTGGGTGTATCGGGTCAGAGGGAGAGATGGAGCATGGTCTACAGGAGATGGCATACCGCTGTTTGTGACTCATTAAAGACTCATCAGCAGACATGATGAGTCTGAGGTTATGTAAATGCTTTTAAACTCCATGTAAATGTCTGCATTGGAACTTAGATTTCAATTCATCCCAAAAGTGATAAGGGATTCTGTTATTAGCTATGTAAAGATGTTTATTCATTCATTCATTCATTATCTCCCGCTTATCCTCTATTAGGGTCGCGGTGGGGTTCCCCATGCCCATCCAGGGGAGAACGTCTCGGGCGCTGGGCAGATAGACCCAGGACAGGGCGCCAATCCATCGCTGGGCACACACTCACTCACACACACACACTCTATATGGGGCGATTTTGAGAATTCAATTGACTTGATCCATGTTTTTGGACTGTGGGAGGAAACCGAAGAACCCGGAGGAAACCCATGCAGACACGGGGAGAACATGGAAACTCCACCCAGATGGGGATTCGAACCGGGAAGAGGCGCTGAGAGGCGAACGTGCTAACCACTAAGCCACCGTGCCGCCATTACTTCTAAATTTAATAACAAAATAAATGTTAAGCCCCACCCACCTACTTTAAACCAGATATGATATCATAAAACTTTTGTCTTGATTTAATTATATATTTATTTATTTATTTATTTATTTTAGGCTCTAATGTATAATGTATTTATTTATTTCAGGGTCTAATCCGGGCGGCACGGTGGCTTAGTGGTTAGCACGTTCGCCTCTCAGCGCTAGGGATTCCCAGTTCGAATCCCCATCTGGGTGGAGTGTCCATGTTCTCCCCGTGTCCGTGTGGGTTTCCTCTGGGTTATCCCCACAGTCCAAAAACATGGATCAAGTCAATTGAGTTCTCCAAATTGCCCCATATAGAGTGTGTATGTGTCTGTGTGAGTGAGTGAGTGAGTGAGTGTGTTGGCGCCCTGTCCTGGGTGTATCTGCCCAGTGCCCAAAACGTTTTTCACTGGATGGGCATGGGGAACCCCCCGCGAAGTGTTAAAGATATTT